>KK351260.1:0-37542 GCA_000671755.1 Glossina brevipalpis | reverse complement strand
AAAAAATTATAATTTTTTTTTCAAACTTTTCCCCCTTTTTTTTAAACTCGGATAATTATATTAAGTAAACAACCTTTATATATATACATATGTATACATATACACAAATATATATATATATATATATAAGGTAAATACATTAAAAGTCCTTATTTATTTTCTTTTCATTTTTTAACATATATATCTCTCTATCTTCTCTACATATACTAATTACTCGTTCGTTGGGATTTTGTATTTAAAAATTTTTATTTTTTAGTTTATTTTAAAGCAAAATGCAAAAAAAAATGTATGCATTCGTACGATAGCTGTAGTTGCGGACTATGATATATGGATATAATATATTTATTTAATTAGTTATTATTCATATCTATGTAAATAAATACAATAAATACAAAATATGATTTAATAGACGCCGGATAACTAGATCATATGCGTCTATTATTATAATAGTAGGAAGCAGTATAAAGCTGTAGAAATAATTAGCATAATGGACCCATTTGTAATTATGTAAGTTGTATGAACTAAATGTGCAAAAGTGGTAAAATTACACACTTAATCTAGGCATTAAGGGTCTCATGTGTTTGGAGAAGAGACGAATTTTCGCAATAATATCGTTCTTCGAAAAATTAAGAACCGTCGCAAGGGATTCGTAAACTTTCAAAGAAAGGCATTCGGATAGGCGATGACCAACGAAAAGGATGTCATTACAAGAAGAACATCCGGCAAGTTCAGCGCGTCCATAGTAATGTTTAAAAGAGAAGCATTCGAATAGGATGTGACCAGCGGAAAGCATGTCACTGCAAGAAGAACATCTGGCAGGTTCAGTACATTCATAATAATGCACTGCATTGGTATTGGTATTGAATATAGTTTTATTTACTCTAAGGAGGGCGAAGAAAATTCAGTCAGCTCTAGAGAGAAGGTTATTGTAGTCCTAAAGCCCATCGATACAAGTTTGATTAAACGCAAAACCACTTCAGAGTAGACCTATATAAATATAGATCGGATTCGATACAAGAGACCGTTACAGAGCGCGCCTGGCAACCTCGTCCGCCCGGCCGTAGCTATCAATACTGAGTTGGGAGGGTATGCAAAAAATTTTGATATTGGTTTAGTATATTGAGGAAGTATGCCGTTGAGATTGAATCCTATTGCCCTGATGGCACTAAGGTTGTCGATGCAGATAAGAATTCTTCCCGACAGATCTAAAGCAATGCTAATATAATTGCAGTCAGTTCCGCGGATAAAGCGCCGATTCTGTTTGGCTACAGACGTTTTCTTATCATCTCATAGAGAGCGAAGGAAACCAGTTTCACTGCGCGAAAAAAGTTGTTAATGTTAATAGTAATAGGATCCATCTGTGAGTAAGTTCATCTGTGGACTGTAAAAAGAGATCTTATCAGCTAAGATAAAGCTTTGTACACAATAGGATTAGTGATGTTTTTTCTATAAGTGTTAAGACTATTATGGATTAAGATCTATGAGATAATAGAAGTACATTCGGCAGATTTTTGAGGGATAACTATGTTAAAACTAAAAAGTAATTGCAGAATCTTTGCTACAGAAGAAAGGGACATTGATAGTCCCAAAACATATTTGCAGAGCCTATCACAAGGTAAAGTTCTGACTCTGGTAGCCAAATGTACAGATTGTTTTCCAAGGGTATATTTAAAGGAAGAGAATAGCCTTTCAACTCTTAGAGCGTCAATAGGATTGGCCCCCAAGGGGTCAGTTGCGCTTTTCAATCATTTGTTCTTTGCAAAGTCAATCGTTGGGGTAATATTCCAAATACAAGAAACCAGGCAATGTTAATATGGGGACAGTTATGAAAATTTAAGCGTACGTACCGAAATTGCAATTCCGGGCTATTATATATGTACATAATATATACATATACGATAGAGGGAATAGGAAATTCTCTTGCGTATTTAGTCCACGTCTGAAATTCAATAATATTAAGCAAATATGTTAAATTTCAAACTACTGTTCGGATTTTGATATGGCACGACCATCAATATTAGGCGATCGCCGTTCAGGAAGAATGATAAAACAAATTTAGTGGTTTATATGAATTCCTTGTTTTAAGAAAAAATATTTCCAATGTAAATATTTTTCGACTTTTGAATGAACATCGCATTATATATACAACTTCTTAGAGACTGCTCTATGTCCCGTTTAAGATCATGCTTGTCATAGTCAGCGTTTTAGTCATCGAAGAGTGCATCCTTTAACGTACTTTCCAAATTGTTTCCATTTTTGTATCAAAATTCATATTCCTATCTCCCGAATCACTCTGCCAAACAACGACTGAATATGTTGCAATGAAAGCTATCGACTCCTACGCCACCGGCGACAAAATAGAAAACTGGGAGTAGTGAACGAAATGTACACGAGTGCTCATGACGTACTAAGTTTTCCATTCATGCTGCGATTTAAACGTCTATGTAAACATTTTATTTCGTATTTCTAAGTCACATGCGAATAATTAATGTATATTTCAATACGTTAGTGCATCAGATCGGCGAAAGAAATAGTGAAGGATCTCTTAATCAAAAACTTCCGCATTCTAGAAAAAAATCGCTAACAACCTAACTTTAATGTTTTTTTAATACAGATCACTGTTAATGCCAAAATGAAGTGCACGATAGATCAAATAATAAAGAATAACTTAATTAATATCATTTATATTCTCTTTGCCTACAAATCCCGGGAATGTAAATCAATACTTTGACGCCAAATCGTTACTTTATACTTTTTTACTTATATTTGTTGCTTGTAAAATAATAATTTAATATAATAGTTGCAATGAAAAATTTAAACTTAGTGCATTTGATAACAAGTCCAAAATAATAAGAGAACAAAAATTTCATAAATTTATATTGAAATGAAAAGAAAATATAAAAAAAGCAAACAAACTTTTATACAAGGATTTAAATGAAATTTAACAAGTAAAAACATTATGGTATGCAAAGCCGAATCTTTTTTATGACCATTTATTTATTTTGTCATATTTAATTGAATTCTACCATTTTTGTTTCTGATCTGATCAAAAATGTATTAACCGTTCGTCTGTCTTTTCCATAAAATTCTATAGCGTAAACTTTTTTCTAAAGTTTTTTGTGCTATCATCTCCCTAAAAAATAACAATTCAATAAAGATCAAGAATGAAGAATAAGAAAAAATGAGCCACAAACAAAATATTAGTGAAGTTTAATGCTCTGCTAGTTTAAAAATAATAACTCCTGTACTGTAGGCGTGCTCTTTGACCGAATTGGCTGGAACTTTCAATACCAATCTGTGTAACGATATCTTAGTTTTTGCAATAAGGAGAATATTTAATACAGAAATTAATTTTTTTTATAGATACCCAATTTTTTTTTGCTTCTAAAACACAGGATTGGCGTGTCTTTTGACCGATTAGGACCATTTTCAAAGGCAGTCTGCATGGAAGAAGTTCTAATATTTCCGCCAAATTTGAAGTTGATGTCTTTATTTTTGCTGCCACTATACAAATGGATAGACGGACCGATGGACAGACGGTCAAGTGGACGGAATAACAGTCTGGCTTAAATCGATTCTAAATTTAAAGTTGATGTTTTCATTTTTGCAACCATTACACACGTAGATAGACAGGAAGATGTACAGATGGACAGAGTGACAGTTTGACTTAAATCGATTCTAAATTTGATGCTAATCAAGAATATATATGGGATCTCTGATGCTTCCTTCTGGACAAAACGGATATATCCCCATCCTTGGGCAACAAATATGATTTTATAATATTAATTACAGCCAAAAAGTTTCCATTGATTGCTCTAAAATTCAACCGCCTGAAAATATACTTTGAATATGATACAAATGACTTTTTCAAATACCAACAATTGCTAATATTTGCAACTGTTGGCAACATTGGATTCCAAAATATTCATTATTTTTTGTCTTATTATTATTTCTTTTATATATATTTTTT
Source organism: Glossina brevipalpis (assembly GCA_000671755.1). Classification (NCBI taxonomy): domain Eukaryota; kingdom Metazoa; phylum Arthropoda; class Insecta; order Diptera; family Glossinidae; genus Glossina; species Glossina brevipalpis. The sequence goes on along the minus strand of KK351260.1, from coordinate 33,572 downwards.
TATTATTATTTCTTTTATTACTATTGAAACAAAAAAATTTAATAAAATTTTCAATTTTAAACGTTGTTTTATTCACCTGAACCTATATTGCAATTGAAATGCATTAATAAATATAAAAAGAAAATGAAATAATGAAAAAAAAATTTTCCAAATAAATTGATGAAAATTAAAATTCTTAACCGTCGACTACATTTTCTCTCTCATATATTAAACAAAAAAAGAAAATGATATTTTAAATATTTATAGAAATGACATCAAATACCAATTTATTTATATATAATAATGGAAACTCACTCATGTTATACACTATCCGCACAAGCGCTCATAAAAATAAATGCACATAAATTGCCTTTAATTTCATTTTAGTTTTTAAAGTTAATATATAGTACGCGCGGAAAGGAAATAAAGAAAAAAAAGAGGAAACAAAATGATTCTTTTCAGTTATTGAAAATTGTTGTCACACACAGATTTCGCTGCGTTTTAGTAGCCACGACATGTACGTGGTATCATGCGAATAGGATTTCATTTGCTCTTTCCATAATATTAGTTAAATTTTGTATCAGTTTAACGTTACTACGATATAACACCAGCTATAAACAAGCTGGAGAGAACGATGATAAACCAGCTAAGAATTCATCCTTCAACCACTAAATGAGAAGAGCTAACATAAATAGTCATTAGGGATTATAGTTCATTAACTGTACAATGCAGATTAAAAACCGCCAGTTGTGTACCACGAGGATTTACTGCCTATTTAATGTTGTAATATGACTTTTAAAATTAATATCAAATTTTGTGTCATAGGAACCGCAAAGAGATTAAAGAAAATAAAAAAAAATAATTATTTTTAATCTTGGAGTGAATTTGGTAATACCCTTACGATACGAGTGATGAATTATTATTTTTGGAAACATTTGTTACTTGATTGGTCCTGAATCAGATGTTTCTTCGATAACCAATACATTTTTTATATAATTTTTGTTTTCTTTTTAATTTTTTATTTATCTTTCCCTCTGATATTAGTTAGTCTATATTTTGAAAAGAAACTAAACGTCGTAAATTCATGGCCTCACTGCACAATTTTTTATTTATTTTTATAATTGGGCTCAATAGGTTTCCACTATTTCCCCTAAAGTTCCCAATTAAATCTCTTTTCAGCAGTCAATTATTGTCAAAACTATTTTTTCAAAATATATAGATGTCATTGAGCATTTATATCGATGTCATGATCGTTGTTCGATATTATTATATATCCAAGAGGTAAATTGAATGACAAAACAAGTATGCCTCTATTTTATGTTGGTGGACTTGAAATGTTGTATTATGTGGTTTATGTAAATTTTTATGTGTATTACTGCTACAGGAACGGTTACAAAGTCGTCATTCAAACGGTCAAGCGAGCAATTTTATAATAGAAAGTTTTATTCATACATTTGATACAGAGTGTAATGCTTTGAGAAAAATCGTTCTACTAAACAAAATAAACACTTGGCTTTGTTTGCTCTTTACTCAGCATAGAGATTGTTTTCCTCATGAAGGACACATTGTGCTTTAGTAGAATATTAAACTCTCTAGATAAGGTCTCATCCTTTCATGTGATGTGCAGTGATTCTTAATGCCGGAAAGGTTCATTGATTTGAAACAAGAAATCTACGATGATTCTTTTCATGTTGTGTTTTCTTTATCATCTGAAGTAATTTTACAAATATATGATGAGAATTTTATTGTCCATCACTGCATCGTTATCTCAAGTAAATTTATAAATATATGCGAAGAATTTTATTGTCATCATTGCACAGAACTTTGCAAAAGCATACAATTTTTTTTTATCTTTTAATGGTCGAGCTCTTATGGGATATAAGGGTAGGGAGAAATGTAGGTAGAAGAGCTTTGTGCAAAATTTTGTAAGAATTTATTGCTAGTAATCAAGGGATAAGTTTATTTTAAAGTTTTCATGTCTTCTGTTTCTTTTTTGATTTTCAAAGCATGTAGCGCTTCCAGTGGGAAAATAATTATTTAAACTGTTGTGTGTTTATAACTCATTTGTATTCTTATGCAAGAACTTTTAAGTAAAGGCTGGTATCGAACAGAAAAGTGGGCAAACTGGTTCATAAAAAAAAAGATATTATTAGTCTTCGTGTAAAAAAAACCGAGCAAATAAAACCGCTTCATTTATAAACATCCTTGTGTCTATATTAAGTTGTGATCTATCTGGGGAACTCCTGACGATGTTTGATGTATCAAAAGACCCCAAATGGACCAGGCTAAAGCGAACCAGAATTTTTTTTCTGAAAAAACTGAAATAATTATATTTATAATATATATATATATAATTATATTTACTGTGAGTACAAATTAGTTCAGTGCGTGTTTGGTGTTCAAAAATGCACTTATTTCACAGCAACAGAATTCTATCCTGGGTTTGACATGAGCACCCATTCTGAGTGTTTAACCTCACGGTGTGCCTAAACACAAGATTATTTTGGAAACGAACCATAGTCGGCATCCGTCAAGCTGTGGAACAATCGAAGGGGGCTCCACAAATTCTTGAGGTAGCAAAACAAACTTTCATTGGATATAGACCCCCTCAGGTCAGAGGATGTTCTCATCCACTTGCTTCCACTACTACGCGAGCAGCCTTAATTAGCGATCACACAAGAACAATTCTCCAAGCAGTGTATTAGACAAGCAATATTTACAAGGAGTAATCTTTTTTAGGCAGCCTAATCCCCGCGGATTTATTTGGACCTTTAAACATGCTATACATCACGGAAGCTCCATCCTACTATCTATGTCTTGGATTATTATATTACTTGGAAATTTACACAATCCCAACGCTAGCCATGCTACAATATTCAATCCTGCTTCGATGGATAATACGCACAAAGATATGTGCGATCTCTTCCGATGATCTCTTCCTACAATCCTCGGGAACCTGTCACTAGGCATCGGTAATTAAACTTTAAACCGTCTTAGCCGATAACATTTACGAAAGATCTCGCCATGTCGCAGGACGAGACTACAGTCCAGTAGAATCTCGTCTGATAGCTAAGAAAAACCCCAGCCGCAGCGACTATGCTTAGTGCGACTACGCAGAAGTGAGAGTTCGCTACATTTCCACTTCTAGTACTTTGACCGGGAACTTCATTTACTCACCAAAATGAATGAACAGATTAATCAAAGTATCTTCCATTGCTGGCTACATTTTTCTATCAGTTTTAAATAAAATATGAATTCCATAAAGAGAAGACAACTAGCCCTGTAGGACTGCGTAAGAAAAGACATATTTTTTGGTTATCGTTATAAGAATGGAAGGGCTGCTCGATCGGACAATAGAAAATCGATTGTAGTCAGTCAGAATGAGTAGAGTTTGCTAATAACGGAGAGGAGGGCGGAACATTCCAGGTTAGTGCCTTTAAAGTACCCTGCACGATCGATGTCATAATTTATTGACTTATTGCATCTGTTCTTCGTCTTCTTCTTATATCAGTTATTGTTGTTAGCGATCTGAAAGAATGATTCCATTTGGGTGAAACATATCATGTAGCGTATTGAATGGAAGATTACAACGGTAGATGGTATTTCGATGGCTTGACAATTAGCTACGCATGCGTAAACCGTTTTGGCTGTTGTAGGATTAATTAAGTATTTACCAGCAATCATTTTTCACTAGTTTACGGTATCACGATACTTTACTTCGTTTGCGTTTATTTACAAACAATTTTGATAAAGCAAAAATTTTTACTTGGAGCCTCCACTCAAATGTACAATTCCATGCCTTATCTCTAAACAATCTTAATGTCCTCGCCCAGAAATCAAACCTTATTAATTACCTACATGATCGTTATAAGGATAAGGAAAAGCTAATAAACTGTGTTTGTGTGAATGTTTATACATAAAGGAAAAAAAAAACTAGAATAACAAAACATAATTTAATGTAAATAATTTATTTAAAGTATATAACTGCAGAGATGTTTAGGTATATTTTTGTTCAATAAGGTGAAGTGAAAAAGTGTGTCATTAGGTTTTAACAAACAAATTAATCACATAATTAAAGATTTTAATTATTCAAACCATTGGGTATAAACAAAAATAAAACAAGCAAAAAAGTTATATTCGGCTTTGCCGAATCTTTTATACCCACCACCCTAATCTTAAAAAAGGAGAAAAAACTAAATTGTAATAGGTGGGCGTGGAAGTGAAAGAACTTCCAATGTGTCTACCAAATTTGAAGCCGATATCTTCATATTTGCGGCCAGAAGAATGTTTCCCACAGACATTGCAGAGACGGACAGACGGATAGACGGACATGCTTAAATCGGTTCTAAATTTGATGCTGATCAAGAATATATATATATATATACTTTGTGGGGTCCCCGAAAAGAAAAGAATTTAATTGGTCTTACCTGGTGCCACACTGCGAAGAATGCGCATTCTTCGGGTTACATCTAGTTGGGAGATTAATTTTCATTACTGCAAATAATAATATAACGTAGGTGTTGTTTGCGGTTTTTACGATCTTAATATCCTTAAGGAATAATATAATATGGATTTTTCACTTGAACACCTCAAGATTTTATGAATAGTCACACAAATGTGACCGCAATAAAATTTATATTCCATTTTTTATTTCACTTAAAAACTTATTTTAAAAATATTTTTATACCCACTACCGAAGAATGACATTGTTTCGTTTGCACCATCCTGACAGAAGCTTCATAGGCCCTACAAAGTATTTATTGCATATTGTTGAATCCATAAAGTATATATATTCTTGATCATATTTAAAATCGATTTAAGTATTTCCCTGTCCGTCTGCCTGTGTATCCGCCTGCCTTTCTCAGCGTGTGTACTTCTGTGTAATGTCTGTGGTAAACATTCTTCTGGCGGCAAAATGTATACGTCCGTCCGTCCCCTTGGCCCTCTGTCTATCTGCTTATCTGCGTAGTGCCTGAGATAACTATTTTCACGTTTGGAAAAATTAAGACATCTGAATGAAATTTTCAAAAACAATGAAAGGACGTTCACCTAGGTTGGCATTGAAAATGAGGCAAATCGGTTAAAGGTTTCGCCTGCTGCATAAGGCTGTTGTCTCGTGAGTGTTTTGCTTACTAGTCATAGAGAGCTGTGTAAATATTTCTACGGTATTCCATAAAAATAGAAAAAATCTGCCACGCCCCCTATTAAGATTTAATTTTTTATACCTTTTTTAAAGGTGATAGATATAAAAGATACGGCAGAGCGGTATATAGTTTTCTTATTTGTTCTTTTGACTTTTTATTTATTTAGTTTTTTTACTTTTTAGTTTATTACGTGTAGAACTTGAATTATTTGCTTTCCAAAAATGTCGTTTTGGTAATCCTTGTGAGCGTTTCATTATTAGAAAGTCTTTTGTCCGTGAGCTTTATAAGTTCCATGTTCTATTTGTAAGCCTTCTAATGATTTTAATCATCTCAACGCGACCTATGCTTTACCGACTATTTTACATGATGTTCCTCCGTAGCGCCCGAGATCTTGTGAATTGTTAATAGTCTTTGTTTAAGAGTAATGTTTTTTATGCCTGCTAGAGATTGCTTTAAAGTGGGGTTTGTTCTATGAATACTGTCTTTTCGTGGAAATCGAAGTGCCATAAGCTTGCTTTGTTGATATTTAACTTCATTTATGTGTTCACACCCTACTCAGTTTTTTTAGTGGTGCATTACTGCTCGCGAATCTAACAAAATTCGATTTTCGTTCTTCAAACGTATCTTTCGCTATAATTTTCTTCAACTGCCCCGTTTTAGTACTTCCATTCTTTATACTACAAATAGATTTTGTTTATTAGCTTTCCGAATAAATAAAATTTTTTTTTTTAAGAAATTATTATTTTTATTTTTAATAATTCTCTTTTAGTACACATTTTAGTTAATTAATTGTTCAGAAATATTTCTTTTATTCGTTTCACTTGTCTACTTATTCAACTCCTGTTTCTCTTGTTAGTTTAAAATTATAATAAATGGTTTATTAATAAAATTATATAGATTTTTCTCTGTGAGTACGAAGTTTGTCGTACTCAGTCATCTAAGCTGGTTTTTTGTTTTGGTTTTTTAGAACGTTTATGTGCAGTCACATAAAAGGAACAAATTTTGTTTTCCACCAATTAGTGCACTTAAATCAGAGCTTATTTTAAAACAATATTTTTTATATAATTCATTTAGTATAACTTTTTGTTTTACATATTATACTGTATATCTCTTTTTATAATCTGCCATTTGTGGTAGAGGATATATTAAATTTGTGCGTACGTATCTAAGACTCAGAAGAATTCTACATAGATCGACCTTTTACTGTACTGATCGATTTCGAAAATGACCCAGAAATGGCCCACTTTTGATTGTACTGATCGATTCGGAAAATGATTCCGATTTAAACTTGTCTGTCTATCTGTCTTTTAAACTAATGTCTACTCAGGTAGTACTATGTTCAATGTACAGGTCGCACTTTTTGTGATGTTTTGACGAAATCTGGTACACTGACCAATTGGTGGATTGGGCAACTTTTCCAGCAGCACAAAATTGTTATATAAAAAATATGCCTTATGGCGTCACTTTGAATATATTCAACATTCACATTGCGTCGTCCACGTAGGAAAAGCTGTGTGCGTAATTTCGATACGTTTGGATATTCGGAAGGGCTCTAATTATCGGCCGAAAGTTTCCCATTCGACATGACGGCCGGGATTTTGAATTTCTTCAAAAGAAATTTTTTTTTTTTTAGAAATTGTGTCGTTGCTGTGCCCTTAGATGTGTGCAAAATTTCAGCAAAATCAGACATTTGGAAGGGACTAAAATTTCCATCTAAAAAAGGTGCCACCGCCATGTCGTTGCCGTGCCTTTAGATGTGTGCAAAATTTCAGCAAAATCAAACATTTGGAAGGGACCGAAATTTCCGTCTAAAAAAGGTGCCACCGCCATGCCGACCAGGAAGTATTCTTTTTCGATTATTGAAAATCGATGGTTATATAAAGAGTGGTCCTAAAGCATCGGTCTATACTAACCAAATCAAATTCCATTAAAATATATCAAAAATTATGATCTGTAGTTTGAAGAGAAAAATATATACATACATAGACATCAGCAGGCTAGACGGAAATACATTTTCATATAATAACAAAAAGTGATTTTATATCAAATAAATTCTGGGCGCCGCATATTATCATACAAACTTAATGTATCCTTATCATAAGCGGTATAGGATATAATTACGTTTTGAAATTGAAACAGTGACTTAAACAAAAAAACAAACTCGCAAAGAGACATAAATATATATAAACATCCTTATTCGCATTTTTCCCATTCGCTACAACCTTTTAGTATAAAAAACTAACAAGAGCAAACAAAATCCATGAAAAGACAAACATTTTTTTATTAATATTTTCAGTAAACATCCATTGTTGTTAAAATGCTTCTATAAATATTAGCTGTAAAGTTTTTACATCAGGAATATTACGTTTTGAAGTACGTACTTACATGTATTTTAATTTTACATTACTTTATAAAAAAATGCTTTTTAGATTATTTTTTCCCTTTTACTTCAATAAACTCTTTAATATGATAACATTCAATTTTGTATGGTTTTACTTTTGTATCCCATAGTGTAATAGTGATACCATAAATAATACAGGTCTATACCCTACAGTGTAAGCGGTACAGACTCTATTATGTTCACGCAGATGTATGTAGCATCCAGGAGATCTATGGCACACCCACCTGTTATTATGGTATATCAATCGATTCAGTATGATATTCTGAATATATTTAAGTGTGTCTGTCCATATGCCTGTCTGTATATTTCGACCGTATCCATATCATAGGATGAATGCTCATTTGACCACCGATTTTAGAAAGCGAGAAATTTTTAGTTCCCTTAGTTATGAAGGATTGAAAAAAACAATTTTTTTTGATTTTCTCAAAGAAATACAAAAAATTAAAGATCAAGTTTATTTTTCTGGACAATCCAGATCGTCGTGAGATATTTTGACAAAATTTTGTACACTAATATTCATTTTCGCAAAGATGAAAATCCTATTGAAAATGGATTGGGTCGGACAATTTCGACAAGTATTCCTTAGATAACGGTCTAGCTTGAAAAACTCATTATATGAAATAATTTTTAATTTTCAAAATTTCTCGATATAAGACGAGATATAGTATTTCGGAATACAAAATGAATGCAAAATTTTGGATCGGATGGGATGAGTTTTGGAATACCTTTCCAGATAAACATTATATGGAAAAAGACAAACTTTTAAGTTTATTTTATAATAAAAAGAAGAAGTGAAGAACGTGATAAGATTTTAGACTCAATTTTTCGAAATTTGAACTACGACAGATAGGTCATGCCTTGTGTTTCTTACCATAAAAGAGCAATTGTCAAAAATATATCTTTAAATAGGAACATAGAACATTTTTGGTATTTAATCACTGAAAATAAATATGGAATTGTGTTAGGCACGGAAATTTAAAGCGTATGGTATCGAAAGATCGGCCTTGCACGACTTTAGTGCTTATATCAGTTTAATTCTTTGTACTCTTCTTTTTTTTATCAATCATTATTTTAATTTCTTAAGAGATTTGTAATTGACGTGTATAGAATGCTCGGTTGATTTATGCACTTATTGTTGTATTGAAAGTTTGTTCGAGAATAAAAACATTTTTTTCAACAAATAATGCGTAAAAGTTGTATCAATGGAATAACGAAAGATTTTAATTTATTTTGATTTGAGCTCATTTATTTGCGCTTTTTGTTTCCAAATTTATGTTCAATTATTTTTTATTTGCCTATTTTTCCCTAATCCTTATCTATACATGAAAAATTATTTTTGTATAACCATCGCCAACAATGGATATAATAAATTTATAAACAAGCTTATGTGATGTACAGATAAACACGCTGGAGAACCACATCATAGGATGAGTGCTCATTTGACCACCGATTTTAAAAAGCGAGAAATTTTTAGTTCCCTTAGTTATGAGGGTTCGCAAACCACAATTTGTCTGATTTTCCGAAAAAAACTTACAAAATTAGAGATCAAGTTTATTTTTCTGGATAAAGTTTCCAGTTCCTAATAATGATTTTATTACATGAACAATCGAGTAGGAAAACATATTGAAATCGGTTTCACTATTTAGACAGATCAACTAAGCGATTATCGTTTTAATTTTTTAATTTACTTTTGCATCCCTAAGAAAGCAGAGAACGGAAGAAAAGCTGGTTAGAAAAAGCAAAATCCCAAACGGATTTACCGGATTTACCAGATCATACATAGTATGACATTATCGTGATGGAGGACGACGCATTCCCCAATGTGCATTACAAAAATTTGATATTTTAATCGCATTAGTTGTCTTCGAATGCCATCAAAATTGAACCATTGTCTTGCGTGGCGTCAATCTGGACTTTGTTACTATTTATGCAATTTCATACATTTTAAGCCACTATTTTTTCCTCATACTTATCATCTTCAAACTCATGTACTAAAATAAGTGAATTTATTTTCAGAACGCAATTACTTTCATCAACAGCAAATAGCACTTTTTTTATATCCACAATCGAAGGAGGCATGTCCAACCCTACATCTGTCTGTCAATTTGTCTCGCTGTATGTCTCGCTGTCTGTCTGTGTAATGTCCGTGTGGAACATTTTTTTGTTCGCAAAAATTACAATATCGGCTTCAAATTCGACAAAAACATTGGAAGTTTTTGCACACATAGGTTGGTATTAGAAATAGATGAAATCCGTCAAAGGAGTCTTCTACTATGCAACATTAGTAAACACTTATTATTTTCTGAATGTTTTTGCAGATTATTCATAAACTACAACAATTACCCAATAAACCCTTTCAAGTACGTTGTACAAAAATAGTAAACAAAAATCAGTCCACCACACCCATTCAATATTGTAGTATAGTGAAATATTCATCTTCTTTTTCGATTTTTTTAACACACACACACACACTCACAGAAACACTCACTCACACTCCTTACTTACCTTTTTTCTTTTTTTCCCTTTATTATCTATTGACTATCATTTGACCTATTTTTGGCTTGATAGATTTAACTTTTTTAATGCTAAAGTCATCTGTGTGTTAAGCACAAAATTTGTTTCTCCATCTAACACATATTTAAGAAGACTAGGAACAATAAAATGGTTTTAACTAATATCCTCTTATGGTAACTTTGTTCGTCGGAATGTCTATTGCAGCTAACAGAAGACAACCCTCATCTAGCATAACCAAGATCCTTTTGCTCTCATCAAATTAAATACGAAATTTATCAAAATTTTCAACATCATACGCATGTCGTCACTGGGTTCTAATTAGGTGTCGTAAAATATAAGAATTTTATTTCTTAGTTGTCTGATACGTGTAAGTGTGTGATTTATGTTCAGTAACCGTTTTTTGTTTAAAAGTTACAATTATTGGGTTGTCCAAAAAAATATCGCTTTTTTAATTTCTTTCCCAAACTATTTGATCCATAGTAGTTATGTTGGAGAAAGAGAAGAAAGACAAGGAAGAAAATTATGTTCGGTTATGAAGAATTTTTTATCTTTAAAAATCAGGAAATCAAACAAAATTTTAATAAGGGGGAGTGGCAGATTTTTTCTGTACTCATGGAATACCGTGAACTGAGAAAAACAGTTTTTGTGGTGTAGGCGTGGCCTGTGATCAATTTGGCTGAAAATGATTCTGCCAAATATGAACGCGATCTGTTCATTTTTCCGGGCAAAAGAGCGCTTAGCACAGACGAACAGGCGGACAGAGGGACATGCTTAAATCGATTTTAAATTTGATATTGATAGAGAATATATATTATATACATTGTGGGGTCTCCGAAGTTTTTTTCTGGGCATTGCAAACAAAATGACAAAATGAATAATTCACTCACTTTACGTGGTGGGTATAAAAAGGAGGAGAAGTTTAGGACTCAAAATTATTCATTTGGTAAAAAGCAAATTTTGGATTGGATCTATTTTTACAAAATTTTGTATGATTTCGATACATAACCGTGATGTTTGGTAGACAAAGACAGATAGAGAGTGACGTTGCAACGCCTTATTTCGTAAAATTTGTTCTCTGCCAAACTATTATTTCGCTTTTAAACTTTAGCGCATATGAGGATTTTCCATTTAACATAAATAAAAACATTTTCATATTATTATTATCGTTATTACTATTATTATTATTATTTTCCGTTTCTTTAAATGATCCTTAAGCTTGTATAATATTTATTTAGTTTGTCAAAGTAATCTTTTGAGTTAATCTTTATATTCTGTTCCTTTGAGTTTTTTGTATTTGTTTCTCTTATTCGCTTATTTGCAACTTTTTATTGCTACAGCGACATTATTTCTATTCTTCGTAACATTCACATCCATTTCCTTTTTCAAATTGTAAAGGATGTGCATGGCTTGTTTTAGTAGATTATCTAATCCAGTAGTGGGCAAACTACTTGAAACTCAGACTTTGTTTCGTTGCTATCTTAGTTTGCCACCACTGACTTTAGACACGAAACAAGCAAAAAAAAAAAAAAGTTAATCGTAGTTACACGCACGTTGTTCCCAGAAATGAACCATAAAACGTTTTAGACAAAGAATAACTATAAAATTCCGGCAAAAATGTTTGGAATCTTTTGCTTGAAACTACAAACATACAGTCACCATACCTGCAACCAATGCCATGTCTGAGTGAGTTAAGTGGTAAAATTCATATTAAAAATAGTTTTCCTTTCATATCCACAAATTATTTATTTCCTTTTTGTTTTTGTTTTTACTACTTTGAAGGTTTTTCGACATGAGAACACATTCATACCATCAAAAAACATCATTAAACAAAACAATTGTATCAAGTAGCTTGAATGTTTGGAATGATATATAGGGCGTGTCGAGAGTGAGTGCGCTTGTGATTTTCTTAAGGGGGAAAACCAAATTACTGTAACAATCTAAACAAATAAGAAAATTATATTCGTCTTTCCCGAATTTATATTTTAAAAAAAGGCAAAACAAACTGAGTGGGCGTGGCAGATTTCTGCTATTTTCTTTTTTTTTCTAGAATAGCGTGGAAATTTTTATTTTGCAGTCTATGAGCACTAAGCAAAACAGCCAGAAAACAGACGTGTTTTTATCTTATTTTATAATGGAGGAGTGGACTGTGGTCGATTTGGTTCATATTCACTAGGAACTTATCAGTATTTCTGCCAAATTTCATGCCGGTATCTTCGTTTTTGCGGCCGGGAAAATGTTTACTACATTGACATTACATTTCAGATGGACAGACAGATGGACAGACGGACAGACAGGTGGACAGACGGACAGACAGATGGACAGACAGACATGCTTCTTGATTATAGTATTTGTATTAAAAAAGAAACAAAAAGAAAAAATTCTTTCCATCTTCATTCCTACATCGAAATAGATTTGGTTATTTCTGCATTAGTCCGGAATACTAAAAACATCCTTTCATATCCAAATATTCCTCCTTAGTTTAGTTAACATAAGATTTTTTACTTGAAAGTGCCCATTTCGCCACATATGTCAGAGACGTAATCGTAAGTTTTTCACTGTACGCAAAGCGAAGAGACAAAGAGAACTGTGAGAAAATTTTATAGTCGAATTTGTAATCAAATCCAATTGTCATACACTTTTAAATTCTTGAGAAAAGCATTATGCGATAAATTAAAATTTTTCGATTCACTCACCGATTTTGATCGCCTTTTTACAAGAATAAAAAATATAATACAATTTTTTTGGAGTATATTTTTCAAGTAAAACGGTTAAGGAGAACTATGTTGATGCTAATTAGATTCTTGATCATATTTTCAGAAAATTTTTAGCTTGTTTTCCTAAGCGGAGAATTATCATCTATTGTGCTACGTTCAGCTCAAGGCCAAGAAAAAAAGAATTGTTTTTGACAGCTGCTACTTGAAAAATATATTTTTATGCGCGATAAGACTTGTACCTTCAGATACCAGAACATCCATGTTATTAAATATTTTCAATTTTTTTTTACAAATTTAGAAAAAATTACTCTATTTTTGGTTAAATCCAACCTCTTTCATCAAAACCAGCTGCGCAAATTTTCTTGTAGTTAAAATGCCTTAGCATCTCTCAGCGTATTATCTCCGGTATAAAATAAGTCGTGTACCAGAATGAAAACAAAAAAAAAAGCAATTTCAGATGTTTTCTTAAATAATGGCTTAGAATAGCTCCCACTTCTCTTTGAATATCGGTGTAAAAAAAGTTTAAACTTTGTTTTAAATGTAAATTCTTGTCTTGTTTATCGAAATTATATTTTGTGAACAAAAAGCAAATCGAGGCCATGAAATTAAGTTTATGAGAGAACAATTGTTAAGTTGATAGCATTAAGAGATTTAGACTTTCCTCCGAAAAGCTCATTTTCTCATTTTTCTTTCCCTTTAGCTTTCTGATTCAATTTTATTTTAATTATATTTTAATGTTACTTTTTCTATCCTTTCATGGCTTGAAAATTTTCACACATTCTTTTATCATTTATCTGATTTATGTTTTATATCATTTCTGGTTTAATATGCTTTCTTACTTTTTACCTAACCCAAGTAAACCTTCGGAAAAATTATTATAATCATTAATTTATTTTATATATTAAGGTTAACACTTTTTTATAATAACCGTAGCAGTAGCTTTACTCCGACTCATTAAAAAGGTTACTATCCAAGGGGATGAGTACGTGAGTAGTAGTAGTAGTACTTAAGTCAAAAGGTATACAAAATGAACTCAACCTTTTAATGTCTACAAATTGTTGTGTAATAAATATGTTAATTAGTTTGCAATGAAAAGTTCTACATTTACACCAACATAACAAGTTTTAAAAATGTGAGAAAGAAAATTCATTCAAATTCAAATTAAAAGTCTTGTATTTTATTTAAATGATGTCTCTTATCGTTAAGTGCAAAATACAAGGGAAAAATTTAGTTACAAATGTATATCACTTTCTCGTTGATCTCGTTCATGATATAAATACAATACCCTTGGCTATGTTCAACATGTATCCGTGCCGAACTTAAATAGAACATAAATTTAAGTGTTGAGCATCCTTTCAACTCTTGCACTTAATTACTAAACAATCTAAAGTATATTCAGCCTTTTGTTAACAATATTGCTTTACAACTGAAAAAAATCAGGTCTAATAGGTGTTTGAAGTTAATGAATTTGTAAAAGTTGAGATAAAAGCAACTTTTTGCAAAGTTATATTACATTTTAAAATTTCATTTCAATAAGTTACGGGGACCAAGGTACCTTTTTGATCCAAATGTCGACTATTCAATTGCCAATCGATTTATCGACACACGAACAACGATATGCTGCATTGTCGACACGGAACGACTCCATTGTCGACTCGATATGATATTATATAATAGATTTTTTGTTTTATTTTGGAACAGAGACGTAAAGTTTAAAAAACAAAGTTTTATGTGTGCTTCTCATAGGCTGTAGAGTTACGAATTTTTATTTTGTAATACGAACAGGGCTTCATGCTATGAATAGCGTTTATGAAACCATCGCGTTATTACTTTACAGTACACTGAAATAGTAAGACTTAGATCCAAGTGACCTTCTGAAACCCACGGCGAGCTAATTACTAATATTAGCCCATAACGAATTTGCTCTTTACAAAATGCACAATAGGACGGAACGACAGATTGACGCACCTAAATAGATTCCAAATTTCATACTGGTCAAGAATATATGCACTTGACATGAAGTATCTTTCTTAGTGTTACAAATGTTTTCTCTAAAAAATTAAACCCAATATTCTATTACACAGAGTGGGCACGGTAGGGCCTTTAAATTTTTGTAACGATACTAGAAGGCAATTAGCCTGTGAGTAAAAAACAAAAAAAAATATTTTTTTTTAAAGCAGGGGTGTTTTCAGTGTACGTTGCATTTGACCAATATTAACCTGCGTAGGAGATCTTCCAAATCAGGGCCAAATTTGAAATCGATACGTTCATTATTGCGGCCAGGAGAATGTTTACCACAGACAATATATAGACTGAGAGAGGCAAATGGACAAACAGACGGAAATGCTTAAATTGATTGATCACCTTCGGCGGCGTGCATAAAAAAAACAAGCGGTATATGAAAATACAAAACGGACTGTATATTACGCTGAGAAGGACAGAACTCATATATTTTCAACAATTTATCAGAAAATGACCAAACTTTTCTAGATTGTTTTTAATGCTTCTTCTCTCTTGACCAGATCAAAACGTTTAACTGCCATTTCTATCGATTTCTATAGACCAGTCTGAACATTGTCAGTATTTGCTGCTATACTTTGACCAATCGAATCAAATATTATGTTATATTCCATTATCATCTTAGGACTCGTAACTTTTTAGATAATTATATAGTAAATAAATAGAATATTCACAAAATCGAGTAAACTATTTTCTTTGCCTCTTCAAAATCTCTCATAAATTAAGTATTTTCGATTAAGAGTAATGTAGCTAAACGTTCATTTATTTTTTAATTAAATTAAATTAAATTAAGGAGCAAACCTGAAGTCAAGTTGCCTTGCAACCGTAAATTAACACAGCTTATTATACAACCAATGAATTTGTTCAAGCACAATACAAGTTAAAACTTCTATTATGACTTAACAAAACTGACAATTGCCGACACATAGGTTAAGAGAAACAACGTAAAATTTATGGAGACTTCCCTAACAGCCAGCTATTCTTTGTTCACCCAGTTGAAAGTTGCGTTAATGCTGTTTTGCACAATAATAGCGTAATGTTAGTATATTTGTTATTGTTCTTGTTGTTAACATAACATTAAAAAGTTTCTTTCAGCACTTCCCTGTTTGCTATGCAAAGTGTTATTGTTATAAACAATGAGTAGATGCTCAGCTTTTCGGTAGACTTTGATATACAACTTGACATTAATACTTGACTTTCTTTTTAAAAAGTAGAAAGCAAGAATAAAAAGAAATTTTCAGAAATTGTGTAAAAAACTTACATGTTATCACAGAATATGTATCGCATACGCAAGCGAAAGTTGTGAGTAAAAGAAAATCTTAAGAAACTTAAACGTGCACACATTTTCATAAATCAAATTTGAAAATATTGTAATGTAATAAATGGTATGAGAGAAGAAAAATGTGAGGAAAACTATTGTTAACTGTTTAGACAGCTACTTTCAAAAACTTTTTTTTTTCATATTGTATCATATATTCAAGCTGTTATATCCTTTACCGAGAGTGTATTAAATTTGTTACATATTTGGAATGTTTAGATAGAAATACCACTTTTGATCAGTGAACAGTGTATCAAATTACCTGTTCAACTCATAAATTAAAAATACAACCTCTTCGCCGTATATTTAATTTATCGAACATACTCTTAAACTTTTACATTTCACATTGGCAAGTCTTCTTACTTTCGCGTGCTTAAAAGTTATCTTAAATTTCAATAAAAATCATATTATACACAAGCTAGTTACGTTTACATGTTACGTTACTTCTATGTTTCAGCAATATTAACATATAGTCTATATTATGATACTGGAATACCACTTTGACAACCTTGTTGCCTGTTTGGAGACGTCATGAACATATTCTGTTTTTCTTGGCGACACAAGCTTGGTCTCAGGCATCTGGTATTTAATTTTGATAGTTTAGGTATGAAAGAAAACTAGCTGCAACGGCCAATAAATTCGTTAGCAATTAGAAAAATTCAATATTTTTTTGGAATTTCATGTGAAGCATTATATCACTAATAACAACAGAAAAACAAAAAGTTTACTTACTTACGAAGGCATAGGCCGTCTTCATCAGATGATTATGGATAGCCATCATTAGGATTTTTCGTTCGCTTGAACTTTCATCCATCAGGTAACAGTATGGTGAGGTGCATGGGCAATTACAGTGAGTGGATACGTTACCAAAAGATATGGACTAATTTTGTTCTTTTTGGCCTGAGATTCATGAATGATGCC
The DNA here is from genome assembly GCA_000671755.1 of Glossina brevipalpis. Taxonomy (NCBI): domain Eukaryota; kingdom Metazoa; phylum Arthropoda; class Insecta; order Diptera; family Glossinidae; genus Glossina; species Glossina brevipalpis. The sequence goes on along the minus strand of KK351260.1, from coordinate 16,562 downwards.
CCATGTCTCGTAGCTCACTATACATGGCTCTATTGAATGATTGCTTCAAAAACTTGCCTCTTGTCGGCTGAAAGAAGTTACATATGTTCAATAGGAAGTGTACACTTCCACGTTCTGTTTACTGTCGACTGTTTCGCGAAAAAAAAACTAAGAAAACTATATTCGTTTGTGACCCAGCACGAAAAAGAATAAAAACGAAATATTCTCTAATATTGAATGGGCTTAGCTGAGTTTTTTCCACTTTTGTAGAAAACGTATAGAATTTTTTATCGTGTATCTGTTGTAGTTTAGCAGAGGCGTTCTCGGTTTATACTGCGAGGTAGGCGTGTCCTTTGACCGATTTCGCGTGTTCAGTACCGAACTGCATGTAAGAACTTTCAGTTTGAAAAGGATTTTACCAAGAGAGAATACTGATATAAGGGCGGATATAGTGATGGACGGACGGGCGGATAGACGGACGAATAGAAGGACAAATAGATGGACAAATAGGCGGGTGTATAAACAGACGGATAGATGGGCCAATAGACGTACGAATACGGGTGTATAGACGAACGTATGGACGGACGAAAAGACGGACAAATAGGCGAACAAATAGACGGACGAATAGTTGGACCAATAGAGGGAAGAATAGACGAACACGTAGACGAACGAATAGACGAACGAATAGACGAACAAGTAGACGGACGAGTAGACGGACGAGTAGACGTACGAGTAGACGGACGAATAGACGGACGAATAGACGGACGAATAGACGGACGAATGGACGGACGAATAGACAGACGAATAGATGAAGGAATAGACGGACGAATAGACGGAAATTCTCAAATAGCTGCAGAATTTGATCCTAGCCAAGGATATAGGTACTTTGTGTAGTCTCTGAAAATACCTTCTAGGTGTTTCAAGCGTTTCAACATTTTGTTAAAACTATAAAAGAGTCTTTTTCAATTATTTATAAGCTAAATCAGTCTTATATTCGATAAAGTTTTAGAAAAGAACTTTCATAATTTCCAGGTATTAACTGTTAATCTTTTCAAACCAAACTCTAATTGTGAAATGTATTTTAAAAAATTGTTCTTTTTTCTTTCATGGATTTTCTTTTTTCTACAATAAATGAAAATAAATTGCTATTGCTTGTATAGAGCGTAGAAGGAAATTTCTTATATTAAAATTTAATTTTTTCTTTCAAGCCACAATCTATACCTATAAAGTTTTATAAAAGTTATCAAGTTAATATGAATAAAGTTTCTCCTCAAGACAATAAATAAAAAACTTTATTATAAATATATTTTTAAATGGTTTCGAAGACGTCAAGACCACAACAATCAAAAAGAAAAAGCAAAGCAAGATCTGTGCGTGTGTGTGTGTTGTAGGGAAATCATTATATTTTTGTAATTTTGTTTACTTTTTAGTACATTTTTAATAAACTTGAAATACGGAAAATTTTTCTGTTTCTCCCAAATAAAAAAAGGGTTTGCTTATTACTTGCACACACAGTTTCCGTAATCATTAAAAATTCGTTTTATTATTTTACTGCCAAGTATGTCTAAGAATGAATGCGTCTACTAGATACGTTATTTTATTTGTTACACTCAGTATTGGTGCGAAAAAAATTCTGTCAAATGTTTACTTATTCTTGATTAGTATAAGCTTCGAAAACCCACGTGTCTTTTATCTACTTCCAGAACTCCTTAGGTTCCAATTAGAAGGCAAAAAATGTATCCATATTTTATTATTCGTCAACCACAGTAAAGGATTTAAATTCGGCCGCATATATGCCTATAAATTCTCTAAAATTTGATATAAACTTATGTGCAAAAAAAATATCTAAAAATTAGTTCAAAGTATAAAATATCTTTTGTAGTGAATTCGTATCTGAATTATAAAAGAAATAAAGAAACTTAGGAAGCTCTCAATTAAGGGAATACTCTTCAGTTGTTCTACACTCGTTTAAGTAGTTGCACATTCAAAACACGCCTTAAAAAAGATAAAACATGTCGCTCAATTTTACTACTACAATTGCAAGCCCTTTATTCTTGCAACTAAAACTTTTACTGCTAGAACTACAATCAATCGTTCTAAGATTCTTAAGTGGTGTAGCGATCTTTAAAAATAACAATTCAACAATCATCATCCATTTCGTGGTCTGGATTTGGCAACTTTGTTTTAGTAGCATATGTAAAACAGAACTGTAATCCATGGCATTATACATTAGTGTAATACTTGCCATTTTACTATATATTTTAAATTGACGGACTCTAAGGCAAGGAGTGTAACTGATCGAAATTTGAGTCTTTTATCTACATATCCTTAGTCATAGAAGACTGCTTGAGATTTTTCAAATATCGCCTTCTGATCACCTAAAGAGTGCTTGAAACAAAATATTTTAGTGATTTTCTTAAAAATCTATATAATGGCGTTACCCATTAACTTTGTAAAAATTTTTGAAACAATATGCTCCTCGTTCTCTTGTAAACATTTTTGCTTTTTGACTATTCTGTCAAAAGTTACTTCGCAATAATAAAATATTGATTCGTACGGAAAATCAAACACTCAAATAATTGCATATTAAGTTATAATAATCGTCAGTTCTCTGCCTTTTGATTTCTTTTATTTTATTTTATTTGATATATTTTTACGGTTTTAATTTAGTTTACATTATATGTTGTAAATTGAATATAATTTTAATGTTTTTATTTTATTTTCTAAACAAGATTTTCAAAGTTTTTTTTTTTGTTTTCACTTCAATTAAAATTCTCTTACATTTTATTAAAAGCATCAATTAAACAACAACTTTGTATAGTCATGCAAAGTGAACATAATAATAACATGCGAAACATGCTGATGACATTTTTATAAAAGTACATGTTTTGTACTAATTTAGCCTTTCCTGTCATAAATATTAGATTGGTTCAAAAAGAAAAAAAAAAAAACAAAAGAAAAACAAGAATAAAAAATTGCATTTAGCACGATTTTTGGAAGAGTATCGCAAGTGTGTGTATAACATGTGTTGATGAAAACTTATTTATTTTTATTTATCTAAGCTTTATTTTTAGAAATCTCAAGAAGAGCAACATTGACTAGAAATAACACAGGCTAACGAAAGGGCAAACTAGCGAAGAGATTTGTAAGCAAACAGGAAATATCATGGGTATCTAATAATATCGTTTCGGATTTCTGAGATCTTTCTGATTTAATTTTAAAATCGAACATCTAAGACACATCGACTGGCAAAGACTAAACGATAACTAAAACTGTGTAATAAGTCCTCAATTCGTAATATATTGTCGCTTAACACTTTATTTCTTTAAAGCAGTTAAACTTTGTGTCAATATGGCAATATTGATATTTTCTGCTATCTTCGTTATCTTCTTGTTGTCAGTATTGAAAGTAACAGAATTGTGTAGCGCATGTTTTTGGGAAACTTATGTCGAAACTTATTAGTATTTGTTAAGATTTAATAATTTAATATCCGTAGGTGGGGTTTACAAGTAAATCTTTTTCTGCCCATCACCGAAGGTGCGGAAGTACATTCGTTTTGTCATTTTATTTATAATGCCCAGAAAGCAACTTCAGAGACCGCGCAAAGTATATATATTCTTGATCAGAATCAAATTTGGAACCGATTTAAGTATGTTCGTCTGTCCGCCTGGTCACCCCTGTAATATCTCTGGTTAACATTCTTCAATATGCTTCAAATTTGGCAGAGATATTGGAAATTTTTTCACGTCCATCGCTTATGAAAATGGACGAAATTGGTTCTAGGCCACGCCTACAGCATAAAATAAGCTGAAAATGTCTCTATTTTTTAGGTGCTTTGTTCAACACTTATAGGTTACGCAATAAAAATTTTCATAAAAATAGAAAAAATCTCTTACGCCCACCTACTAAAATGTACTTTTTTGACCTTCTTTGAAGGTAAAAGTGATGGGTATAAAAGTTTTGGTAAAGCCGAACATAATTTTCTTACTTGTTAGATATTGTTTTTGCAGTGAAAAATATTCTGTAAAGTAAAATTCTTTTTATAACTATCTACATACATATACTTTTAATTGTATATATTTTTCAATTATTTGTATAAATTTTAAATAAATATATATATATATATATATATATGTATAGAGTTATTCACTCGTTGGTTTCGCAAGTAAATGCAAATAAAGCACACTTCTGTTTAATATTTAAGATCCAATTTAGTTTTCAGTATACAGTCCAGACCCTGCCATTATTTGGGAAATACAACATCTATCAAATATTTTTCACAGGACATTTTACAAGGTTAAATAATTTTTTGGCATTTTTCAATGATTTGTCTGCACATCAAATTTTTTCATTTAACCGATTCTAGACCGTATCTTCTATCTATTGCCTTTTTTATATCATATATTATATTCTTGCTATGATAAATAAATATAATTAGATGAAAAGAGATAACGTTTGCTACCAATCCACGCGTTTATAATTTAATAACAGTATTTAAAATGTTTCCAATACCTCCAAAAAAAAGTAAGAAAAACACAAAAACAACACAAATAAAAACATTAACGAATGATGTGCGAGCATTAATAGCAGAGTGCATGAATATGCAATAATGTAGAGGCCAACTGTGATATCACCTCAGTACATTAGCGTTTCAAATAAATTTTCATGTTTTCAAAAAAAAGCAATAATCAGTTTACAGGCATTCGATTTTAAGCGAATTTAATTGTTTTTAGCCTCGCACTGATAAAATTCCATTACCTTACTTTTGAAATAAATTTTTTTGTGTTATTGTTTTTAGAAAATTATTGGTATAAGGGAATTTATTGTTATAGGAAAATATATTATATTTGCGATATTAGTAAAACAACTTTGCTAACCTTTTAATAAAAAATGTGTTTTAAAAGTAATATTAGTAAAAATAAAAAATAAATAAAATAATCTAATTTGTTACAGGAAACATTATTAAAAATAAAAAAGTGTATTAAACGAAACATTGCTATTTGCCTTAATTTTTATTTACATAAATTTACGTTATTTTCGCATTTGAATTTTTTATATATAAATCCATACTAAGGTGGCACATATCTAACCTTTAGAAATATATAAAAACTTAAGTTTTCTAATTCTATCTCATTACTATCGTTTTCCACTGACCCTGACATTAGTATTTATTTTAAATTTTCATTTCCTAGAACTGCGATTTCTTTAATTTATTATTTAAGCAAATATTTCACTTTCACTTAATTTATGTTCTTAGCTGAGTCTCTTATAATGCTTCACAAAAGCTTCGCAAACGAAGAAAGAAAATATTTGAACAATTATTTCACAGAAAAAATGAATAAAAAGAAATTTTCTCAATTGTCGTAACTGAAATGTAATGCAATAAAATAAACAGAAACGTTACATTTACAGGATACGAATCACCTCACGGAACTTGGTTTGTTTTTTGTTATTATATTGTTACTATATTTTCATTGGACCTTTAGAAGATCCTCTGTTCAAATTCTATACTAAATTCTAAATTGTAAATAACACAATAGTTAGGAATTTTTCTTTTTCAATTGTTCTTGTTAGTGTAATATTTTTCTTTTTGGATTTGCTATGAAATAAGGAAATGTTAGGTCAATCAGCTAGTTAGCAGCATGGCACACGTAGATTTCGTCGCTATTGACGAACACATATGGTTTTTAAACAACACCGTCTTTCAAACGGAAAATTTGTCAAAATTTTTTGATATTCCGACCATTAGTTTACAAATTCCAGTTGTTCTAGCGACAACTACTTTTGCAATTTTCAAAATAATGGAAAAATCTGAACACATATTTTAATAAAGCATTGCCTTTTAATGAGAAAAACTACCGTTCAGATGAAGGATAGGTTTAAAAAGTACCAAGGCAACTCCAGTCAAATGAACACAAGAATTTCTCGCTAGCTTCATGACGTTAACAGAGATCGTGGGAACACGTATGACCCTGACCGCTTTGATACTCAAATTCAGCAGTTGTTCCACAACATTTTTTCGAAAGATCGAAAAGTGAGCTTGGTTGAGACAGACAGTGCCCTAATGATTTGAGAAAGCAGCGGACTTACTATTTTGGATGAATATTTGTACATGAGAAAGTCCTTTTTACAGAGGGTGCCGAAATTTCTCATTTTTGTTTAAAAAACAAAACAGCTTGTTATTGATTCAAAGAACTGTTTAAAAGAACCTCTTCCGACGATGTGTGATAATAAAAGAAAAGCGAATTCATTATTGCATCACAGACTTAATTCAATATTTTAAAGGGTTGAAACTATAACTTGTAAACTAATAGTCGCAATGTCAAGAAACAATTCGGGCGCATTTCGTTTGAAAGATGGTACTAACTAAAAATCATATGGATTTGCCAAAATCTACATGTCGCACGGTGAACGTATTGAGTGACGTGTTATGTATAATTTTTGAATTTATTATTTCAACAAACGATGGAATTAATTTAAAATTTTAAACCGATTAGAAAAATAAAAGCTTTACTTTAATTTTAACGCTATTATAACTGTAGTAAAAAGGTGCGAGGTATATCAAGTAATTATACAAAAATCATTCATTGTTTCCGATAACAAGAAAATGTATGAGTTCACTTTATTAAATTATAATAATTATTGCACAGATTCAACTTTTATTATACCGATCAACATAGAAACTGTTTCCAAATCGATCTGTCTGCTTATCTCTCCGTCTAATATATGTTTATGTTATGTATTCAATATACAGGCCGCAATTTTTGAGATATTTTGACAAAACTTAGTATACTGGCGTCTTATTGCTGAATGATGAAAATTGAAAAAGGATTTGATCGGACTATTTTGACGATCTCTCCCTATATAGGGCTTAATTTGAAAAAGGTTCTTTATCTGACAAAAATTGCTAGTCCTAATATTTTTTGATAAAAATCGATAGAAACTAATATTTTGATATCAAAAATAAATTTTATAAATTTGGATAGGACGGTATGATTCTTTGAACCACGTTTCATGTAACCTTTCTTACGAAAGATAAGCTTGTATATGGTAAAAAGTTTTAATTTTTTATATATTATACTGAAAATCAGTCCGTAATAGCAACTTGAAATAAAATTGTATTAAATTTGTAACACGTTGATCTATTTTGCTGATCCCACCCCATATAAGGATTCTCATAAAAAGCAAATATTTGTATGACAGAAGAATCTGGCTTTTAACAATTCATATTGAAAATTTGTTGGTAACGGTAATTTGATATAAGAATTGAAGGCATCGTATTTAGACCACATAGACCTATTTTTTGGTATTCGCATGAAAAGTAAGCCTTTATATGGCAAAAGGATCCAATATTTAATCCTTTTTAGTCCTTGTAGTAATTTAACATAAAAATTAACTGTATCAAATTGGGGTCACACGAGCCTATTCTTTGCAAAAAACCATAATATAATTATAATTTTTCGCGTTTGTTTACGAGTGTAAATGAAGGACTCTATTGGAAAAGTTGGTGTAGGATACATTTACTTGTTATATTTAAATTTTTTATTACCATTAACAGATCCGAATATGACACAATTACATACATTTCGAATGTTTACAACCGAAACTCAAAATGTTGCCATAGCTCTTTTACCCAATTACCCTATGTTTGGTAACAATAAAGTAAAGGTAAGAGTAATCTAATGAACTTCAAATTTTAAAACTTTCCAATATATTATAAAGAAAAAAGAAAATAAAAATTATTTCCCATGTGTGCAAAAATATAAAACACTCGTCACGGAGAATATATTAAAAAACAATAAAAAAAAAAGTTTCAAACGCGATAACCATCTGTTTTTGTTGCTTTTATAATATTACACTCGAAAGAATTTAGGCATTTTATTTTATGCAAGTATGCCACAAATGTATATACACCTATACGCCCGTGGTGAACGCAAAGGCAAGGATAATAACAATAAATAAATTCATTTCAAAAAGTCCTGACTTGTTATCAGCGTTTTTATATAATTTTTAAATGTAATATACATATATGTAAATATACATAAAATTTAAAAAAGCAAACATATACATTTATACATATATATATATATATATATTTTTTATGTATATACATATATATATATATATATATATACATAAAACTGGTGTACACATTGTTTATTACGTTTTGTTTTTTACTCGCGGATTAATGTTTATTTTTTGTTAATGATTTATTATTCCTTTTTATAATACTACGTGTTAATACTATAAAAACATAAATTAGAGATTAAATTATTATATTACAATGTGTTGTTATATTGTTATATTTTATTTTTCTTTGTTTGCTTTGCTGGCGGAAAAATGTCCATAAAACTGACATACAAATAAGCAAAAAAGTTTTTCAAACCTATTAATGTGATTAATAAAGTTATTAATTTTCCTTTTGAGCAAGTCAAACATGTAAACATTAATCATTTTTAATTAAGTTCTGAATTTGTACGTTACTTTGATTAAAAATGATAGGACAAAAACCAATCAGTTACTTTTTAATTAAAATGTATTTTCATTTTTTGCTCACGCTAAGTGTTGTGTGTGAAGAAATCATTTTTCACTTGCTTTGCCTAAAGTCATTAACATTTTGTAAAAACTAACTCTATCCTACTACATGTTGAATTAATATTATATTCATGGTTTTTATAATTTTAGTTTTGCTCGTTTCACAACTCAGTTCTATTAAAAATAATATAAATTGAAAAAATTTTTCCTGAACCAACAACAAAATTTTAAATTTTTTCAATTTTTCATCAAGATAAATTACTAGATTACTATTATAACAGTAAGGGTCGCTCTACAGTGAAATAACAACGAACATCCCGGTTTTTGTTATTCTATACTTAGTATTTATTTAAATATAATTAATGTATGATTTATTAAAATACTATATGTGTATAATCCAGAAACAGTCTCGCGATTTAGCGATCGTTATTAGTGCACTTATTAAATAATGTTTGCTACTACGACAATAGACTTATCGATAACACTTTTATGATATATTTATGGTTTTATCATCACTAACAGAGTAGCTGATGGAGTTCAGTCAGATATTAGAGCAAGAAAAAATTAAATAAAAAAATGTTCGCTCGCACTTAACTGAGTTTAGTATTTAATAAATTATAATCTCGGTTGAGATCTTTTTTAATCTCATGTTCTTTTTTATTATTCTTCGTAAAAATTGTTAACAAGAAAAAGAATATTAAACTCATTTAAGCGTTATGTTCTTACTGTGCTGCTTGTGCTGTAGAAAAACTTAACGGATATCGCGGTTGCATTTTAAGAAGCTCAATAAAATAAATTTTTAATTTTTGCATAATAGAGGGGCTGTTCGGTTACTTTATTTCAATTTTTACTTCCTTGCATTTAAAGCAAAAAGCCGCCTCGACATCAATCAAGCGTTGAATTTTATTTATACAAATTTGAGTAATCCCTAAGTCGTAGGCTGTTCTCTCTACTTGTAAGTCTCGTGATGGTGAAGAACGACTTTTTGAAGAAAAGGGCGTAGTGATTATATACGATCGAATTGTAATTAAAAACATTTGGAACGGCTAGGAGGATTATTCAGGTAGATTCTTCATTGTTCATTTAGATTGCTATTAAGGAAGACGTTTGATTGAAAGCTTAACCATTTTCCCCGACAACTTTTTACATTTACATTTATCACTATAGAGGACCTGGTATCGCAAGTATTTTGATTTTGGCGAAGACGCTCTATTTCATATTAACTAATATGTGATAGCGGTTATTAAAAAAAAATCGGGATAATTTGAATGAGACATGTTAGGCAGGACAAAAATTATTTAAGGTATAAGATTATCTCGTAAGTTTTCCTATATATTCAAAATTAATATTAACGAGTTGATATATTTTCGTTATGAGTCTAAAAGCCCAATTTCCGTATAAAGTTATAGCTTGGCAATATAGACCTAATAGGTCGTCTTTTTTTCTTTCTCCTTTTAAGAGGAACGCAATCTTCGGTTGGAAGACCAGTTTTATGATGCGGACATTACAGATTGATGGCAGAATGAAAATTTGATTGAAACTCTCTTTCTTTACCCTTTACTTGAGATGCATTTCTAGCATCTTGAATTCTCAATCAATTCATTTTAAATGTCAAGTATAGCTGCTTATGATTGTAACGTTTATAATAAATGCTTATGATTGTAACGTTTATAATAAATAGCGAAAATTGTCGTTTAAAATCGATGCTATAGTTTTAAGTAAATTTTGTTAAAAAATCCTAAATCCTTTACTTAATGGTTGCTGAAAAATATTTGTAGTATTTTCTTGTAGTATTGATCTTATAAAACGAAAATTTATTTACGAGCAATACTGGCCTGCATTTTATTTTTAAAATATTATATTAAGTGTACGAACGTGTCTTAAATTTTTTTTCAACCGATTAACACATTTCATAAATAAAATTGGTTAACATTTCTTGCTCACAATCTGACCCCTTAAAAATGTTATTTTTATTTAGTTTATATTATTTATTTATTTACATATCCATTTCATTTATAATTTTACTTATTAAGAGAGCTCAATGTTTCTCTTTTTCAGGTTAATAATGAATTTCTATTTTCACACACAAAATTTTATATATATCTCTAAAATATTTTTATGGAAGAAATACTTGGCAAAACCTGTTTGACTTTGTTTAAAACTCCTACCATGATACTACTTAAGTATTGCCTAGATTTAAATGCTTCGGAAGAATCTACTTGATAAACATGATAGAAATCAGAATTAAAATATCTGATAATGAAATTATGCGTGAGTGTATTTAACTTCTTAAAAACCAGTTTTATGTTGGCAATGTCATGAAGATGTGATATAGGCAAGAATTATAGTAGCTTGTATATAAGCTTTAAAGGCCTATTATAGGTCAGCTGTAATTTATTCAAGTGGCAATTTGCATTGATAGATCATACAGTGGTTACGTAAAAGGTGACAGCGTGAAATATTGATTTTATAATAAAATTAGTTTTTTATTAGTAATGCTAAGTCAGGACTTACGATTTGTGAAAGGATTAAAGTATTAATAATACATTCATTATTAGCATTAATAATTCATTTTACCAATCATATACGATGCATGACCTTTAAATTTGGTCTTACGAAAGTGTTTAACTTTTGGTCCTCCTTGGACCATCCAACTATTCTTGGATGTAAGAATTTAAGAAGTTTTCCAAGCCATATTCTGAAATATTGTCATAATTCTAATAATGTCCGTTTGTCATTGCATTAAGTTAATATATAAAATAGCAATCCTTACATTTCTGCGCTATTCAAGAGTTCATTTTACGTGAAATAATACTTAATCGTTAATATTATATATGATCCCAATCAAAGTTTTTTTCTTTAATCAATTCATTTACAACTATATATGCAGTAAAAAAAAATGAAAATTATTTGCTGCCACCAGTTATCATCAATTCAGTACTGAGATGATTTTTTGAAAATATCAAATTTTAACTACCATTCATGACTCTTTCTTCGAAAATTGTATTAGATGATGTTTCTGAGGGGATAATAATTAATTAATAATTGTTTTTCATGGAAGAGTAATTGAAGTGCAGATTTCACATCGAAGATTGATGTCGAATACAAATTAGCTCGCATTTTAAAAGCATTGAAAAAAAAAACCAAATTTCTGATATTTATTGAAATAACTCGATTACTATTCTCTGGTTTCTTATGAAGTTTACGAGAGTTTATTATTAAAGCAAATAAAAACTTTTCTCGCAAACTATATTCCTTGTGTTGAATATTAAGTTTTTTCTTATTTACCTTTAGCATAAAGAGCATATGTTAATCAAATTTCAAAAGTTTTAGTTATCTTCTGTAACATATACGAATGATTTCGTTCCATGTGTTATTTATTACAACTACCACAGGGTATGTTACGTTTGTTAAATGTTTGCAATGTATTGAAACACACGGTTCAGGGCAATAGTTTGTACGGAGCAGTGTAATTATTTATGGCTAATGCTCCGCCATATAACCTATGTTACAATTTAGGATGCTTATGCTTCTGGGGGATATTATGTTTGCAAGATTACACAGTAGATATTTATATCTTAAGCAACTAAGAAAATTATATAAATTTGACTTGGAAAACAGTGACTAACCACCTCAAGCCACAGTACGAATAATTCTAAAAATTTCTCTTAATATGGTCATGCAGATTGGTCGATCGGGTATATGTCTTCATTTTTTATACTCATCGCAAAAAGATGAAGTTATTCCCATTCTGTTATAACGTTTGCAAGACCCTAAGGTAAGCTCTAGAGACCCTATAAAGTATACATATATATTTATTATCAACGTCAAATTCTGAATCAATTTGACCGTTCTGTTAAGACGTTTGCTCCAGACGCTTTATATAAAGTGTATATATATTTTTGATCAACGTCAAATTCTGAATCAATTTGACCATCTCTGTCTGCCTTTCTTTGTGTGTTATTGATGCTTTTTTGGTCGCAAAAACAAAGATATTAAGTCCAAATTTGACAGAAACATTTGAAACTCTAGCATGAAGGCTACTATTGAAAATGGGCAAATCTATCAAAAAACACGCCCATAATAAATCATAAACTGAAATCGTCTCTGTTTCTCCATAATAAATCATAAACTGAAACCGTCCCTGTTTCTCTAACCAACAGTTTCTAGGATTTTGTTCATTGCCAGATTTTATTTTATGGAGCATCCTATTATTGATATTCAAAAATGGAAATAAACGGCCATGCCCACATATAGTTATAACTGGTCCTATTTTATTTTTTTCACCATCTTGATGGTTTCTACTTATTACTTACAAAGTAAACAAGAAAGAATATTGAAAACTACTCTGTCCATTGTACGCATTAAGTGTTAATACACAAAAACTAGTGGTGGTAGATGGGTATACAATATGCGAACCGAACAACCGATTATAACCTTCTTATATGTTTTCTTTTCCTAGATGCCTCCCTCTGCAAAATCTTTGTATCAAATTTTATATTAACATTCACTATGGATTGTTGATTACATTTTATTGCTTACTACGTTGTTTTGATTTTTGATTATATTTTATTGCTTACTACGTTGTCTTATCTTTTTTCTAGTAGAGTGAATGAGAAGACTGGAGAAACAGCAGCTTATATGTCCATGTTATTGATAATTTAGCGAACTCTTAGAATTACAGAACGAGCAATCAGTTTTTTATTATTAGTAGTACACCTTAGATTCTCTCTCTCGCTTCAGTCGAACATGATTATGCCGGTTTCAGAGCTAAACTTTGTAACCTCTTAACTAAGCGATACGTTCTCCTCTATAATATTTTTTATATCAATTTTAGTTTCCGTGAACATTCTAAAAAAAATAGCACTTCGAAAGGCAGAAATATAGGTGAAGACTGATATACTAGAGATTGTTTTGACCCCGCAGGAAAAATTGATAATGCACAACACCGCGATAATCGAAGAAAGCTGTTAATATGACTTTAATTTTTGAGCGACGTTGGCGCGCGGTTTTTCTGGGCTTGGTTTAACTTTTGCACGACATTCGCTCGATTGGACGGTTGTTTCCGGATCGCATGCATAGTTTTCTTTCGTTTCATGCCAGAAATTATTGTCTCACAGATGTGGCGGAAATCAGAAACTCACTTTTTTATGATTATGAAAGCACTTGTAACTCTGACGCAATTGATTATATTGACATGAAGCGCTCTATATAGATGTTAAAGACGATACTGCCAACCCGCAAAAGAACTTATATCACGATTTCTAAGTGTACCAACCTTATATTTGTACATGCATATATATATATATATATATATATGTATATATATATATGTGTGTGTGTGTACATATGTATAAAGTGGTGGACGAGGAGAATAACTAGAAGAACAAAAGACCAGTAAAAAGCGAACAGATGACTAAAAGTGCCAAAGTGCAGATGAAAATAGAATGTGGCCGGAGGGGTTATCTTTAAGTAGAAAAGCATTGTTTACTATGTAGTTGAAGCAGGGAAAGTTATAATGTCATGACGTTAAGTCACTAAGAGTTTTCTAGCACCCCAACAAATTTTCTGTTTTTGCTTTAATTTAATCGATTATTTTATATTATACCCTACACTACTTATGTACGGATCTGTTGTTAAGCTATAAGAGCTTAAGATCGATCCACCTTTTATTATACTGATCATTTTTTCAATCCATTTAAAGCTGTCTGTCTGTGTGCCTCCATCTGATGTCTATCCATGTCTTCTTCTATTTAACCCAAAGGTCGCGCGCGCCATTTGTAAAATTGTGATTTTGACGAAACTTGCTATGCTATCATCTTATGGGTCAAGGAAGAAGCCTATTGAAAGTAGATTTGGTCGGAGTATTTTTATAACCACTCCTTATCCTTATTATGCAAGTCCTAATATTTTTCGGCAAAAATCGATAGAAACTAGTGCTTCGATATAAAAAATAAATGTGAAAATTTGAATCGAACAATACAATTTTTTGAACCACCTCCCACCTAACCTTTCTTATGGAAAGTAAACCTTTATATGGTAAAAAGGTATGATTTTTAATGTGTTATGGTAAAAGTGAGACCCTTTTGTTTATTGACATATTTTAGCTCAATATTGAAAATGGATTCTCTTGGATCATTTTTACGGACACGCTCCATGTAAAGTCCATTTCTATGTAAAATATGACAAATTCGGATCGGCTGGGACCATGTTTTGAACCGTCTGCCATGTAAACTTTCTGATGAAAAGTAAGACTTCACATGACGAAAAGATCTAACTTTATAATGAAAATAGGTCCCTAATAATAATATAATTTAAAACTTAACTACAAAATTTGGATTGCGTAGATCTACTTATTAGACGACACCATAATATACTTATAATTTTTCGTATTCTTTCACGAAAGTGAAAATCTGTATTAGGCAAATTGGTGTAGAGTATTGATTGGTCGGACTTGGCCAACTATAATGCTTTTGTTTTTAATTTGTATTACTTATAACTATAAAGGTATAGGGCATTGTTAGTAGTCACAAGATATGTAATACGATTGACAACATAATAAACAAATAACAAATAAGAGTACAAATGGACTGAAAGTCTACAGTTCCATGATTATCAATGGTAATCGCTTATTGCCAGCAACACGAGAAATATGTATATTTAAGATTAACGAAAATATTCTTCTAAAAGTATTTAAGAAATCATTAAAGAATTTCAGAGTCTACAGCAACGCATTCTAATATCGGGCTGTGCGGACAATAAATGATCATTCGGAATTTAATCTTTGAGTTTTTCATTATAAACAATAAATATTTTAATTATTATTACTATCATACATCCAAGGAATGTAGTTAGCGGATTCTATATAATGTGCCTTATAATATGACTTTCTTAAAACTTTTTCTAGACAAAGATTTTGATCTCAATATTTCCTTGCCTTGTCGACGTCAACTTAAGTTTACAGAACAATAAAATAGTAGGTCAAATAGCACATGTCGCATTCCTTTCTTTCTTTAGCAAAATTAAAGTTTGAAAATTTTCCTAATCGCGACGTATATAGTTCTTAAATTGGTGAATCAGTTGCGACTCAATTTCATAAGAGATTATTTTGGACACAGACGGACTACTTTCCGAACGATACGATATGCGAATCGATCGGTAATGTATTACAATTTTTACTCTTTTTTGGATGTAGTGGTGGACCCAACTGTATTATAGACTTTTTTTCCCATCTTTCATTTGCTTAGATTTTCTTTCTTATTTATAAAAAAAAATTCTTCCTACAATTGTAATAAATTTTTAGCAAAAAATCCTAATTTAAATACTTTACTCGTTAAGAGGATTTATTCAAAAATTCCAACAATAAAACATTTTGTAAATTTGAAAAATATGGTAAAAATGTTTTAAAATCTATATAAATAATTCATGACTATTCGTATTTTATGTAAATATTTTAACATTGTTTATCGAATAGTTTGCTGGCTCTGTCATTTTTATTTGTACGCTAACTTTAACTTATACCTCTTGGTAGTATCCGTTATGATAGCATCTGCAACAGTATGTTTTTAGGAAGAAAAATAAATATGAAAATTTTAGATTTAGATGCAAAATTTGGAAAAAAATTTCGAAATCAATAAACATTCGATTGGTTTAAAGCGGTAAAAAACAAAAGCCCTTCACTTAAGCTTATTAAGTTTATGTAAAACAAGCTTAAGTGAATACAAAGACCATAAGCAGCATATTGTTTATGCTATCAACTATCCAGCTTAAGTTCTACATAAAAACATTTGTTTTTTTTTTCTATTTTTTTTACACTTTTTCAGTTAATAATTTATAAGTATTGTTATATAAATAAGTAAAAAGTTTATAAATATTTCAGGAGTAAATCGACACATGAATTATCAACATTAAGTTTTCTGCACAAAAATGAAAAAAAAGAAATGAATGGAGGAGGTCATTATTTATGTGAGTAATTAAATTTATAAGTCTGATGTACGTGCTTATGACTTTTAATGAAGACAAAAATATCATTCATAACACAAGAGTGG
>KK351259.1:282079-319204 GCA_000671755.1 Glossina brevipalpis | reverse complement strand
CATAAAATAAAAGTTTTTTTTTTTTTACTTAGAATGAAGTTTAATGTATAATGTATTTTCCAATTTTGTTCAATGACCTTTTCCTATCTCTCTGGCAACTTGAAAATTCCATGCTCGTAGAAAGTCTGATCCTTTTCGGCCAAGAACTGAGTTAAGTGAGATTTTACAGCGTCCTCATCGCTGAAAGATTTCCTATAAAGGAAGTTGGCCAGGCACCGAAATAAGTAATAACCCGATGGCGCAAAATCAGGACTATATGGCGGATATATCAAGGACGTACCATCAATTCCCAATCAAGATCCATCAATTTTCGCCGAGTGGCCAAAGAAGTGTGCGGCCTATCATTGTCCTGGTGGAAAATGACACCTTTACGATTGACCAATTCTGGTCGCTTTTCCTTGACCGCTGCATTCAATTTGTCCAATTGCAGACAGCCAACCTCCGAATTAATGGGTTCGTTCCTTAGAAGCAACTCAAAGTACATGGGACCTTTCCAATCCAACAAAATTGATAGCAAAATCTTCTTTTGTTCGATATGTGCATTTGAAATGGTTTGCGTTGACTCATTAGACATGCAGCACGATCGTTTTCGATTGACATTGTTGTACACAATCCGCCTTTCGTCTCCGGTAATCATTCGTTTCAAAAACGGTTTGAATTCATTGCGTTTAAGCAATAATTCGCAAGCGCTAATGCGCTTTTTCAGATGAACTTCTTCAAATCGTGCTTAACCCAAATATCCAGTTTTTTAACGAGACCGACACGTTTTAAATGCTTCTCAATTGCTGTATGTGAAATATTTGACTTCTCTGCAATCACCCCTGTACTTATATGACGATCCGCTTCAATGATGGTTTTCATTTCATCCTCATTAAGCCCAACTGGTCGAACTAAACGGTAGTCATCTTTAAGAGAAAACTCTCCAGAACGAAATTTTTCAAACCAGTTTCGGCATTTCCTTCTCTTTAAGGGCTTCATCACCATACACATCACGTAACTTGCACTGCGTTCTTTCCGTTATAATAAAGCAAAATATGGTGGAAATGTCCGCGTTTGCAATCCATATTAATGTTGAGGTAAAAAAAACCTTTAAGAAAATGTCTGCGCAATGAACTTGTAAAACTAGATAAGGATGACAGCTCACATATATAAGAAAAAGAAGACCATAACATATACGGATATCATAAAAATGGGAGTAAGAAACATATATATATGAAATCGGCACTTATTTAGTTGCCAACCCGTAAGAAGGAAGTTCTCGTTCCTCAAATGAAAACCCCTAAGAAGAACTTCGTAAATAAAACTTTAATGACAATTTAAAAAAAAGGAAATGGAGCAAAATTAGAAGAGATGGTAAAACAAATCTACTAAATTAAAATAAATACCTCGTTATTTATTTGAAATTTTTAATCCTTTATATACTTACGGTACGAGGTATTATAAGTTTGTGAAAATATCTTTAAGCAGCTTAAGATAGCGCCAAATTTGATTGTATCGATCGGATTAAAATTATATTTTTAATCAACTTAAACCTATCCTTCTGTCTTCCTGTCCAAGTATTTTTGTGTTCAATCTACGGGTAACATTATCTTTTTAATCGATTTAAGCCTGTCTGTCTGTGTCTCCAAGCAACGTTCAACCTACAGGTAGATTATTTTTTAATCGATTTAAGCCTGTCTGTCTGTCCGAGTCGCGTTCAACCTACAGATCGCAAGGTTTGAGATATTTTGATAAAATTTTGCATTCTTGAGCTTTTTATTTCAAAGACCAACGCTATTGGAAATGGATTCGACCGGATCATTTGTGCGATTAACCCCCATGTGTAACGCTCCACCTATAGGACGTTTATATTGAATTCCAGTAATAAGCACATCGTGGAACATTGAAAGCATACTAAATAAAGGTACAGTAAATAAATGAACCACGTCATGTAATTGCAACGGTCTTGGAAAAGGACAACTATATCGAAGAGTAAATTCTTGCTACTAAAATTTCTTCGGAAAAATTAAATAAAAAAAGTAAAATAATTAATGTTACTTCTACTTCTCTCCAAAGGAAGTTTAGATTTAACAAATCACATACATGTTTACTATATAAATGTTTATGTAAATATAAATAAAATTTGTACTTGATACTTACAAGAGGAATTCAGTATAAAATTTCAAGCGTTCGATACGTAATGCCAATGTCCAATTAAAAGTATCCTTACGTTTGTAATAGGTTTTTATATTTTGTTATATACTATATTTTGGTTTAAGAAACTATACATCGTTTTTACAAAATTTATGATTGATTGTTTATTTGCCATAAAGTTTGGTCATAATTAATGTTTATTTTTAGAACTTTTTGTTTTTATATTAAATGATTTATGAATTGAACCAAATTTAATTTAATTTGTCAAAATTTGGTTGAAAGTTTTATTTGTGGATTACTTATAGATAAAAATTTAATTTATTTTCAACCACAACAAAGTCGATGAAAAAATATTTTTCTTTTTTCGGAATTTTTATTACATCTAATTAAAAGTTCGTGCACTATTTATGAAATATTGATCATTTTAACGGAAAATAAATACTTAATGTGTTTTGATTATCCTTCACGTAAAAAATGAAGTTTGGTAAGAAGGAGAAATTACAGAAATACCATTAAGCGACCTGCATTGCACTGTATTCACCTAAGAGTTCCTATTGAACAACAGCGACCGTTCGTGGTGCTCTCCAAAGGAAAAAATTGGCGAAGAATAACCAAACTTCGCTATATGTACATATCTTCTCTTCCAATTACCTTGAGGAAGTAGGAATATCGAAAATATCTCCTAAACCTATAATCGGGGTAAAACATTTTTTTTTTTGCTTATTTTGTTTATTTACTTAGGCTTACATATTACCACACAGACTATTGCCTAATGTTCCTAAACACTAGATAGCTCTGTTGAGTTCAGTAGAGACTTAGGGATATGATATGAATTTAATACTTCCAAGATTAAATTTTAATAAAGTTATGACTTATGAAAAGCTCAGTACTTAAAAACACAAAATTTTTTTGGCGGATTTAAGATTATGGTAGGACGAAGCCTATTATCTGTCGAATAGTTACTTATACCAGATTGATTCATTTGACATTCGTTTGCCGATATTGTGTTTTCTGAAGAAAAAGAGCAATTTTATCACGCCGCAATATATATAAAAATATATATAACGACTGCTGCTAAACCAAGCGTCATAGCTAAGTAATTTTTAGTAACAATTTTTAGTAACCAAGCGTCCGGTCAAACATGAAGAAAGGCGGAAAGACAAACATCAGACCATTATGTATTCAGACCATATGTCGATTCAGAAAATGATTCTGAAACAATCGATATAATAAAACGTCCGTTAAACGATATTACATACATCCGTACAAATTTGCTGCCGTATTTCTATCATTATCATAATCTGTTAATTGTCATAAGAGCAAAATACTTTTGTTTATTATAGTTTTTATTCCTTTTTTTAAATTTGTTATTCTGGAGCAAAAATTATAATAACATAAAAGCTTACAATATAAGCACTGTGGTAAAAAAATCGAACCTAATTTCATCAGATGCAATTAATCTTCTAACTTTTCATAAAACTCGTGAAATTTATGACTGATTCAGACGAATCTAACAATTATTTGCCAGACACTTCCGACACGAAATACAAAATAAAAATACAAAATAAAGTTTCGCAGGAAATTACAATTGAAATGTTTAGTCGAGACGATCAGTAAGGAAATACTACTTTTGAGTGAATTTTTGATTAAAAAAAAATGAAATTTCCGTACGTTACAAAATTGGATTTTTCCCTTTTCAATACAAGTGCTATAGGAACTTGTTAAAGTTTGTTTTGCTCTTAAACCAAAGATATTTTCTCAGTTTGCGTCATATTGTAGGCGTTCCATTTCGTTATCTTCAAATATTTTCAATGTTAGTTGCCCAAAGCCGATTTGTTAACTTTTGCGGCAAGGAGAATGTTTGCGACGAACATTACACAGTTGGACATACGGATGATTGAACTGACGGACAGACGGACATGCTTAAATTGGTTTCTGCTGGACGAGTAAACATATAGGATTTCTGAGATTTCTTTAGGTGGCAAAGGTTAATGTACCTCTAACCTTAAAATTTACATATAAAAATTAAAGTCAGTAAAGTAAAGTGAAATAGAAACGAATCTACAAATTTGTTGACCCGCAATGGAAAATTAATTTCAATTTCATAACAAAGTTTTAATTTTTTTTCTGGTATGAATTTTAATCACTTGGCGAATGCAGTTTAAGATGGGTGGGTGTACGCAATAAAAAATTAGGGGCGCTTATCAAATATTTCGCAAATTTATTACATTATCCGACAAAAGCTTCATTCTTCATACTTGGAAATCTTACTTTGTCTTAATATGCTTAATGAAATATAGAAATTCTACTGCATTCTGAATTCCTCTAGCTTCTGAATTTTTCAACATAAAGTGTTATATTTTTGGAGATATGAGAAATTATTAGAAAACAAGTTTGCTTTGATTTCAGTGCACAGATAATATGCCTTTAGACCGAAAATTAAATGTAACTACCGTCGAAGATAAAACGTCAACAACGTGCATTAGTTTATTTCAAAATTTGCGCTGAATTAACGTAAATTTAATGAATTTACGACTGCATGCTATGAGGTTTGAGGCGACAACGCAATCGACCTCAAATTGCCCGTTAAGTCTTTCTATAAATGGTTAATTAATGAAAATGAATACTAGCAGCCCAGGAGATAAATAAATAACACAAGAACCGGTTGTTAAGAGACTTGAAAAAATTAGAAACTAGACAGCTTCCATTTATATTTTTATATATTTGTTTAAACATATGAGACTTCCATTAAATTTTTGATTATCTATCAGCAACTTCTTCGCCTTTTGTCACAAGGTTAATTTAACATTCGTTTAATCGATGCAAGTGATTCATCACGTGCACATTATTGCACATTGTTTATTTATAGCTGCTTGTTATTTGAGAACGGAGCCTGATTAACGAATTTAAGGCATAAGTTTTATGAAAGAAAAATTGACGTTTAATCTCTTAGTTTTAAGTAATAATAAATAAGAAAGAAAAACTATAAGCTTTGGTTTTGCGGCTTTCTGAGGACCAACGGGTTAAAAAATAGCTTCTTTTTATATAAAGAATTTTCATGTACGAATAGCTATGCAGGCAGCCATGGCCATATCGATCTTGCTTTTCACTATCATCATATATCTGATATATATTTTGATGACAGAGGCTCTATGTATTTACTCCGGCCTATTTCAGTTGATAATAAAGTATAGCAGGACGAAATAGAAACATAGAAACAATTGACAAAGCATTCATTCGCTCGCCAGTTGCATGCCAGTTGCCAATCCGTTTATTAATCAATCTTTATAATACATTTGTCAATGATCGAGTGTATATGTTTTCCCGTTAAGTCTACAGTTTGCTCTCTTGCCGTGTACAAATTTTTTGCAGCGCTTTCTTCACATTTGCTTACTTAAGCAAGACTGACCATCACAATGTAATTCTTTTATTATACAATGCTTTAGAAAGTAAAGCAATATTGAAAATAAATTAAGATTTATAAAAAACCTTGAATTTAATTGAATAAAAATTAGAAGGGAAGTGCGGCAGAAATAGCAGGAGTTTACTCTTCGTTATACTTCTGTCCTTACCCTTTTGAGGTTCGGTAAAGCTTATATCTCATCTTGAGTTTTAATTCGAGGAAGTACGCATCAAAGAGCAGACCACACCATATTTAATTCTTTTATATCATATTTTTCTCAAATGTAAGTGCATATATTTTCGATTCATAAATTTATAATTCACACTGAAATATCAGGCAAACCATTGTGAATTTAATAGTTGTGATTTTCATCATTTTTAAAAAGCTAATTGAGCAATTTATTGCTAAACAAAGTGACTCTACCTCCATATATAACTACAGGTTACTTCGCAAAGTACTAGTTTTACGTTTAATAAAGGGAGAGAGATAGGAAGAACAAAGGTTTCAGTTTTAAACGAAAAAATTCTAAATGCAAATAGCAGCCATTTGGTCTACACGCTGTAAATAGGCTCCTATTATGAAACGTTGCACTATTTTTTTAAATACGATGAATGTAGTAAAGCTTGTGTAAAATCATTGCATATGTATGTTCTAAGTACTTCGAATTTGTTTAGCATGAGTATCTTCTTGGGACTATAATTACGATTGATGTGCGCGCATTTGTATATATGAACTCAAACATATATTTATGAGTATGATTCATGATGTCTCTCACACAAAAGTTTCTCGATGAAGCTTCAATAAAGCACGCAAAATGTAAATGATATTTAAATGCGTTTATATGTCCATGCGTAGGTTGTAGTTGAAATAATTTCGATTTAATTGAATTTTCTGTGGAAGCTGGCTTTTGTGTTAGCAACCCGGTCATGCATGTCATTATTCGAAGCTAAAGCTTTTTTTTTTTTTTCCCTACCCTTATCATACTTATCATGATAACTAAAATATTGTTACGAAAATCACAAACTAGTAAAGCAACTTGATGGAGAGGAAATTCTTTCAAATGCGATACCTACCGCGGTCATAAAAAGACATATTTGCAGCTGTCAATAAAAGCAAAAATTGATCGAGAATTCGTGCGAAATCTGTCTGGAATGGGATTAATGGAGCTACGTATTCGCGGGTATAGCAGAAGGATATGCAGAGTTTGTGATATTCGTAGGGTTTATGAGCAGAGAATTTTGCTTAGCCAAGGCAGTCGACTAGAAATGTCGGAGAAGTAGCTAAGCGTTGAAGAAAATAATTCCTTTGTAATAAATTGTAAAATAATTGAGATTATAAATACTTGTTAAGAAATAAAGGAAATTGTAAAATAACAAAAATCTAAGCTTTTCGCGATCTAGGGATACGAACTGTGCCTTAAAGGTAAAACACGAAAGGCAATTTTCGTAACAATATATTAGTTTCTGCGGATGTTGCCAATATCCAAAAAGGACTAGAAGCAGATTCAATTCTCATTATACACCGATCCAGAATCCGTTACTGGAACGATTGAAATATCTCTGAACGTCTGACATAATGATGTTTCTTATCTTGTAATGAAACTCGCAATATTTTGATGAAATTTGTTACACTGGTGGAATTTAGCACAATTTAAATATGATTAAATCGGATTACTTTGTGTACCATGATAGTTCTTCTCCTGAAAGGTTGCGTCGGGGAACAACGAGATGCTTAGAATATTAGCTTAGTTTGTGGAAATAAAGACCATTGATCGATCAATTCTTGCAATAAACATGCATCGGCATGAAGGTGTTTAAAGGGAATGACTGCATGGTTATCATTTTAATATTATACTTAATATAAATATTAAATATACGCTTAATAACCTGGTCAAAAATTATTCTGTTATAACACTTTCAATTCAAAAATAATTATCAAAAAACCCTTCTTTGAGCCTATTACAGTGCCGTTCTCTCTTAAGAGGCGCAATCAACCTGCAACCAACCTCCGAAAGTGAAAAAGGTCTATAATTTACTTGTAATGAGCTTACAAAAACATTTACATCTTTTTAAATGATCATGTGTGAATATTTAAATATTTACGCTCTTTCCTACCTAGTTCAAGGTCAAAGTTACAGGTTAATAGCTAGTATCCCAGCTTAGACATAAAAAATTAAGAATGAAAACTTTTGCCAGTCAATAATATTAATAATCATTCTAGAGCAGGTTTATATATATTTCTGATAACTATAATTCGCCCATTACAATCAAATGTGATAAATAGCAAGCTTTCGTAATCTATTACAAATACTTGTTAAAAGCCGTTCGACAAAGCGTCGTTTAATATAATGTTGTTTTAAAACGGGTTTCAAAATTGCGTTCTCTTAGTTCTCTACAATTAATCTTATTGAATAAAAATTATTCATGTATGCCTAACCATAAATTTGCATCCAACGCTTTTTGTGACTTAAACTTTCACATGGGATTAGCAAATGTGCATGAAAGAAAATGACTGAAAATGCGTTAAAGCAAAAAAAGTGCCTAAAAATTCGTTAAAGCAAAGGGAACTCTGCCTCCAATCTTTGAAAGTAAAGTAAAAGCATTGCAATCGGTACATGTACTGATGTACTGTCATAGGTTTTACAAGCAGTAGAAGAATCCTCAAGAAGTTACCTCCAGTATTCACGAGGTTCCAGAATAAACATTCACTATTCCAGAGTTTCCCTCTGTTTCGAGGATGTTCTCATCCAGCTACTTCCACAACCATCGCGATACTCTCCGAGGGGTCGGACGATCAGGTAAGAAGCATTCTCCAAGCAGTGTATTGGGCAAGCAATACTTACAAGAAGCAATCTTTCTTTGTGCCACCTGATCCTCGCGGATTTAGTTGGACCTTTGGATACGCTATACATCCCGGAAGGTTGATCCTACTGTCTATCTCTTGGATTAATATGTACTTGGTAAATAAATCGACAGCTCAAAGCAAGCCATGCCTCCATATTAGATACTGCTTCGATGAATAATACAAATTCGCAATACAGTGTGTATACAGTACTTTTGCGGCAAAAAACTTAGAGAAAAGACTTTCCCTTTTCAGTAGAAAAAGGCAATTCTCACTAATAATCTCCTCCTACAATCCTCGAGAACCAGTCGCCTGGCATTGACAGTCAACCTTAAACTTTCTTAGCCGATAACTGGTTCGGACGAAAGCACTGTGACGCACAACGAAGCTGTAGTGCAGTATAGCCTCGTCTGTATGTTCAGCACAGTCGCGTTGCATAGTGGGACTACACAGAGGTGAGGATTCGATACATTTCCGCTCCCAGTACATTAACCGAGAACTTCATTTACTCACCACTCAAAAGCACAAAATGAGAAAAAATCCTTACCTGGCAAGGGCTCGCATTAAGTGCACTTAGTTTTTATGTCAAACATTTCTTATGGACCGATTTTCGAGGAAAATTTTAAAAGTTAAACCTCTTTGCCGTATAAAGGTTTATTTTTCATACGGGAGTTTATATGGAAAGCGGTAGTAGCTCTTGCGATCTAAACTTTTAACCCAGTTAAGAATGTCAAAATGCTCTTTCTCAACGATTATTATTGGCAAACTTGACTCTTTAAAAATAAGGCATTATATGGAAAGCAATCGTGGAAGAGTATCAAATTTCTTCAAAATATCTCGAAAATCGGAATCTATAACTTGAGCAAAAAATTCGTGGACAGACAACAGATAGAACAGCAGATAGGCAGATAAAATAGAATCAGAAAACAATTCTACCTTATATCCTTTTTTATGTGGGTATATATACGCAAAAAGTTAGTATACTTTATACCGTAAGTAGGGTAGTGCCTAAAAATGTTGTTATTTTTTATCAACATTTTTTTTCTGTTGACAATATAAACCCGTTTGTAAAATGTTATATTTTATATCAAAAATTTTAAACAAATACATACTCATTACTTTTTATGCGAAAATTATAATATATAAATAACCCATTCAATGTGTGTGTTCATACCGCTCAGTATGCGATTTTACTAAGCCTCATTCCGATATCGCAATTTAAAAAAATTCTTTTAGTTTATATGTATATTTCAGATACGGGTATTATTATTACATATTTCGTATTAAAATGTAATTTAATAGAATACCAAACTTATTTTTGTTGCGACGTTCCTAACCCAATATAAATGACCATGGTATAGGAGAAACCTTGTAACTTCAATTGCCCGCAAAATGATATCAGGCAGACATGCCCAAAGGCGTTGCGTAAATTTGCAAGTAAATTTCCTATTTACTCTTCTCTTGTTTCTTTGTTATGAATTTTTGCAAAATTTGTTAGCTTTTCCATTTCCTTCAAACGTTACCTTATCCTTCAAAGAAGGGAAAAGTTTTATATAATGACGTATGCGATAAATGCAACGCAATACGATTGTACGTTTTCTACATAGAGAAACATGTACATGTACAAGAGGTATGCATGATATCTCTCTCATTTTGTATTATTATTATTGTGATTTTAAATGCGTAGCTTTTAATTTTTGTGTAGTATTTTATCTGTGAGTTATTTCGTGAGTTATTTTTCTGCCATATATTAATATTAATGTAAAGAGAAACTATAGGTTACTCTCTGTACAAATCAAAGCATTTTATTTTAGATGAGAAAGAATAAATTGACGTTGGTTAAATTTAGGTAATATATCATTTCATATTTAATAACGATCTTAAGATGAAAACAAGTAAAGACATTACAACAAGGCTCAGGTTGACCATTAAATATACTAGTTCATCTTGACTTATTTGCACATAAAATACGAAAAGTTATGTCTTATTATCATATAAATGCCTGTCTTCCATGGGTGCACTTATATGTGAGGGACGTCAAAAACTCTCAATTTGCTAAAGTTCATTTTTGCCAAAGATCTTGTTATTCTTTGCTTTTTGTCGTCATGAATGAGTAAATATTAGATATTATCGTCGCATAGAGACTTACTTTTCATGACAACCGGAGTAAATATATCATAACAAATTTACATGTCAAATTGCTATTCTGGACAACAATAACTCATAAAACATTAATCATTCGATCTTGTCAGAATTTCTTTCCATCCGATCCATGTTTTGCCTATTTAATTAGTATATTATAACGCACTTTTTTTCTGATTTTATTCGAGAATTGGTAGAAATTACAAGTTTTTATTATATAACGTATTTTTTAAATGTGGCTTTGTATGGGATGTGCTCGTAAAAAAATAGTTTGATTCAATTCATTTTTAATATGGTTCTTCCCTAAGCTACTAACTCGCTGCAGCTTTCTTCACAATACTGGAAACTGGCACCTGTACTTTCAATTCCAACTTAGACGAATTGTAATTGGAAAGAGAGACGAATATTCCTAAATCGATTCCGAAAAAGGTTTGTCATTTTGGTTCGACAAATATTTTTAAGCTCAACAGGAATACATATGGGTTATAGATTCTCATATACGTGAGCATAACTGTTACAAACGGAGGTTCTCCAGAGGTCGATGCAAACATATAAAAACCTTTATGCCAATGCGTGCATGTGAGAATGGAAATAATAATATTAGAAATGTTTAAAGAATGCGGAATTAGAAAATGTTTGTTTAAATTAAAGCGAAAATAGATAAAATGTCCGCAAGTTGAAAAATTTTACACAACTTAACCGCATGATTTCTCAACGCAGGCTTCTCATCTGTGCGAAACTGCTGCTTTAACCGCCTTCACCCATAGCCGTCCGTTTTCAACTTTACTTATATCCATTTCCTTCCTCTGTACAGCTAACTAGTCTACCCCGTCAAGCACTTTATACTAGACATTAATGTATCTATTTGCAGATGCCTCTGGACATGTAATGTAGATATTAGTTTAAGCAAGCTTTGCATCTTTCATTGCCTAAGCCTAAGTGGCAATACGATAAAAAAGTGATTAAATGTTATCCTCTCTGGTCGATGTGAGGGTTATCTAAAATCTTCGTCTTTTTTTGGTTCTATTGCAAGGTAGCGATTTGTAGCTTTTCAAGAATATGGCCACGATCATTTTTTGATTCAGTTTGCATTTCTTCTTAAACGAAAAAAATGCAATAATGAGTCGAATAGTATTAGCGTCCACCCGAAAGCTTTCCGTTGATGTCCATTCATCAAAAACAAATTTTTTTTTGCTTAGCTTGAAGAGAATCCTTAATATTCGTTGAATTATTATGTACCGAAAACTTTGCTTCTTCTTTACTTGGGACATTAAATATATAATGCGAATAAATCCAGATTTTAAGAGAAGTCTGGCGAAAACTATGGGGTGCTAAACAAAACTAGGACTTCACATTTTTTTCACAAAGTACTGTCTTTCGGTTTTTCGCACTTAATCTTTATCCATGGTTGATTGTTTGTGCTAGAATGGCATTCATTCTTCTACACATTTAAGAAATCTCAAAAACTTATTCACACTTATTAGAAAATTCTTAACTACCACGTAATTAATACGGAATTATTAATGCAGTATAATAATACTGTATATATACGTAGTATGGTACTTATGTGGTAATACCGTATACTGTAATATAGTACAATAACAGTGTATTAATTATGTGAAAATATCATATATCGTAATACGGTATAATAATATCGTATTAATTATGTGGTGGTAATACCATAAGAATTGTGTTCAACTTTTTAGACACAGCATCGCAGTTCTAATAAGTGAACACGTGAACGATTCGGAATCATATGTTTGTTAAAACTAGACATTGTTTATCGAAATTCTTGCGTGTTATGGACTGATTGGTCGTTAAACTTCAGTCGTTCGATGGCCGAACTTCTTATGCTTAGAAAGAAAGAAATTTTCTTCGTTTCAGTGCGAAGTCCTTAAATTTTTTTTTTTTTTCATAAAGAATCAATTTTCTCGCGTTTTCTTTTTTCTATTGTTTCTATTGTTACCAAAAGAAACATTTTTCTTTCTGTCCAAAGACAAAAAGTGGAAAGCAAATATTTTTGGAATGCTTTGCTTTGGCTTAATTTTTTCGTTCTTACTTTGTTTTTTACACTTATTTATACAAATTTTTTTTACGAACTTTTTCATTTAAAGTTTTTTTAAAGAAATTTTCATACTAAAACCATTCCTTTGAAAATGTATTTCTATTTATTTCCATACGGATGTTTACGTTAAATAGGTTCCTTTTTTGAATTGTTTTGATTGTTTAAAATCTTACACTATCTGAGTCAAATCGTAAATCGAAAATTTTTAATTTTCAAACTAATTTTTTTTAGAAATAGCGAAAGAAGGCATTATTGTTGTGGTATTTCGGGATCAAAAAGCCACTCATCTTTTATGTCAACTCTAGGAATCATCTTCGATTCCTGAGAGAACGGAACCTTTGATCAACCATCTGATCAAACAAAAGTAATAGGTTGTTTGCGTCTTGTTAAATAAATTTGTTTTAAATAAATTTTGGAGAAATTTTTCTAGCTTTCACTTTGGACAACAATTTTGTTTACCTACAATATTAGGAGATTGTGCCAATATACAGTTATTGTAAACCTTTTTTGCACTGAACTGAATATGTGCAGATTTTAACAAAAAGAAGCAGAACATGCAGTTCAGCTGTTCGACTGAAGCAACTTAATACGTTTTTAAGTCTTTCCAGTTAATGTCGTTTGATATATCACGCAAATATTTATTTGGCGAATGATACCAAAAGTTTGTATAAATTCGACAATTTAAGACAACAAGTGTTCAAAGCGTATAGGAAAGTAGAGTATATAGGAATATATATTATCGAAGTTCACATAAATTGAAAGCAAATCTCCTGGTTACATCCGTGTCGTCTTATTGAGTTTATACGTGAAATGCAATCATTATTTCTAAAGTTTTAAAGTAAAGTTTTTATTGCTGGATATGGTCCATAGTCTACGAATATGGATTAACGTCAACGCCTTGTCGTACAATCATAATAACCTAATTAATTTTTGAATATTATGACATTTTTGTTTGTTCTTGACACTTTTAAGTACATAGCGGTGATCGTAAATAGGCGATCACTGGAACATGACCGAAAATAAGTTTTCATGAAACTGTACTAAAAATTAGATTCTGATATCATATAAACGCTTACTTCTCATGAGGACATTTATATGGGGTGAAGTACAATAAATAAATCTCTGTGAGTCAAGCTTAGCTTAGTAAATTTATATATCAAACCATTATTTTGTTCAAACTCTTCTCATAAGACACTAAACATTAGATTTTGTTAATGTACACAAAAGTTTATTTTATGTAGGAAAATATATATGAGACAGGAGTTCAAGGAATGGTTATCTGATCTGATTTCAGCTTCCGACATTCATTTAGTAAAGCAAAAATGTCACCTTTTATCAATTTTGTAAACAAATTTTAGAAATAGCATCATTTTTTATGTAATGGATTTTGCGAAACAGAGCGTTATACGTTGTAAAAATAGTCCGGCCTGTTGGTTTATTTATTTTTCTTAGCCGTATGTGCAAACTTATTGGTTGTCAGAACTGAAGAGCGTCCCTCATTTTAACCACATATGTCCTCTGATTCGGGTGGAGGTGCTATGTTAGATTATCATTAAGTAGCAGCACATTAAGCAGTTCCAGTGCGTTCCAGTTGAGATCTGACAGGGTTCTGAAGTTGCCAACGTTTTCCAAAAATCAAAATCATCATTCGGTTTTCTTTTCGATCACGATGACTTGGAAATTTCCGGTTTTGTACTCTCCCTCATACGGGTAACGATCAAAGCATTGTCTTAATATTCGTGACATTATTTTATAAAACCTGAAAGATAGTAATGGTTTGCAACATTATTTTTGATTAAACTTTCAACACTAAAAAAAACAATCTGCAGGCGAGCGTAACATTAATACCAGCCGTCAGCTTTAGTCAAATAAAATCATAAATAAAGTCTTTTGTTATCATAAAACAATGGAAGCGTCGATCACAAGCCTCTTGTCGATACGGCAAAACAAGTAAGTAACCTATACCAAAATTGTTCCGCAAATTATACATTTCTTATGCAAGGCATTCTGAATAAATTACGTACTGACATACTGTACATCTGTAATTACAATATTCTCTTGATTCTTTTCTCTTATGTAAAATATTGTTCCTGAAAAAATTTTGAAGTATGTAAGCCGAAGGAAAACTTTGTGTATTGTTACATATAATAAATAAAGTTTATATATAATAGCAAATATAAAAAAATAAAGTAATTGAAAGAAGCGCCATAACATAGTATCAACTTCTACGAAAGCGGAGACCAAGAATAGGAAAATAATTTATCCAGTTAGTCGCTTACTTAGTTTAATCTTCTTATTCAAATATTTGAAATTACTTTGTGTTTGGAGACATCGTGGTGATGATGCAAATGTATTCAGTAGTACTCCATTTTCGATTACAACGAGCACCCTTAATATGAGAAGCACTAAAAGGATTTAGTACTTAGTGTTTAGCATTAGTCACATATAACAAATATTAGAATCTTTCGTGCAGAAATGTAAAATCTGCAGCATTTCAATTCCATGGACACAGATGCGCATTAAACTATAATCGCATAAGTGTAGCAAATAGTTAAAAGACAAACAGTTAAGAACTACCACCAACAACCATAAAAACGTGAACAAGTAAAGAACAAGTGCAACAAGAAGTTGACCATAGCAAATTTTCGCATCGGATTGCAATTTACCTCATGTGGGGTGTAAGAAATACTATATATTGGGTCATATAAAAAGTATCCGCTTTGTTTGCCGCTATATGGTGTTGATCCCGATATATCTGACAAAACTTACCTGATTATCCCAAACGGGGAAGATCTGTAGATTTTATTTTGAAATTACAGTTGCATTATTTAAATAAATGATTTTAATTAAACCTGTTTATTGGGTATAAAAAAACAAAAATAGACAAATTGACAATCGGCTTAAACAGAATCTTTTCTTATTAGCAAATTAGAAAAAGTGCTCATACGAAATTTTTAGCCTTTGCGTGGGGACTTCTAAAGAAATCGATTGATAATATCGTCATAAATCTATAATTAAAAAATCCGTTAAAAAAACAAAGAAGTACCTACTTATAATAGTATTACGAAAACAGCAAACTGGTAAAATACGACTGCAATAAATTTGACAAAATCTGTGAAAAAAGAAATCGCCTTTAATGTGTTACCTATGGCGGTCATAAAAAGGCGAATTTGCAGCAGTCAATTAAAGAAAAGATTGACAAAGAATTCACGCGAAATCTGACAAGAATGGTATTAATGACTAAAAATATTCGAGAATTAATAAATTTATAAATTTAAAAAAAAGATGATTGAGATTGTAAATATTACTTCCTAAATAAAGAAATTTTAAATACGAATCTATGCTTGTCTAAAGGTAAAATACAAAAAAGGCAGTTGTATAAAAATATAAACAACACTTCCTTTAATACAAGTGTAGTCCTCCAGTATATCAAACAGCATACACGGTGGAACTCCAAAATTCCAAAAAGTTGTGAAAAATACGCTTTTTTAGGCTACTGGAGAGGGTTTATCCTTTAACTAAAGTCATATGTTGCTTTCACTTTTCGTTTCTCAGTTTTGCAGACAAAAGAATACAAATATTATGTGCTTAAATATAAGCATATCCTTTTAAATATCTTTTAACAAACAACGCATATATTTATTGAAAAAATCAAAACAAAATAAGAAAGATTTTCATTTTTTTTCTTTGCACTTTCCTGTGTTATGTATTTTGTTTCTCGTAATTATGATAAGATGCATAAAAAAATTGTAACGTCCGAGTACATTCCGATTATTTGTGTAACGTACAAAAACCGTTGGCCGTTTGTCCGCTTTCCTTTTAAGGTAATTAAAAGTAAAACAGCGCGGTATACCGCTAATCATATTCCCTTTTGATCCTGCATTCTTTTGCAAATATCGCGTGGAGGGAGAAAGTTTTTTTATTTGAATGAATGAACTTTTCGGAAATGCAATGACATGTTTTGTCTTTATTTTAAAGTGAGTTAGCAGCATTGGTAGCTAAAATACTTAAACAGCAAAGTTAATAACAGCAAAAGCAACAACACTGGCGACTACTAAAATTACTTAAGCCACAAAGTCAACGACAGCAATAACAACAACAGTAGCAGCAACCATCACATCATCGTATACAGATAAGTTATATTTTAGAATCGTATTAATTATTCTATTATGCTCTTTTAAATAAATAATAAAAAAAAAATTATTATGCTGTTAGTTTGGTAAATTGTGTGTATAGAGAAGAAGCGTGAAAGGTAAAAGGTAGGGGGATACCTGGTGTAATCAGAATGTAGGGACGGAAAACGACGGACTGACACAAGCGGCACATGACGGACGGATAATAATCTTGCCAAAAATTTTGAGATTTACTGAGTAGATTAGATTTTAAATTTAAAATTTTTTTTCATTCTTCTGTTCTTGAAAATTGGGCTAGCCGGAGCACATATAGCTCTTGTCACCACAAACTTTTGCGAATATTTTCCTTATAAACCTTCATAAACATGGAAAACTATTTTCCTGCATTCACATAAAGAAAACAATAGCAGGAGATTCCATAAATGACAAATGACACCAATTGCACAACTCTCCCTCTCAATTTTTGTAACCACAACAACGGCTTATCTGTGGGCACCTATTATAGGAAAAACTTTACTTAAGAGCGCTTTAGACATGGGTATCCGTCAACATAAACCACACGGTTTCTTGGTGTACGCCGTGCGAAAGTACTTATCGACAACAGAAATAATTGTATAGCCATGTCTACCATCACAAGTGCAGGTAAGAGCAATAAAAGCAATCGTATCACTACAAAAGCAACAATAAACAAACTAAGAGCGGAAATCCTAACGACACATTGCGTCGTGGTGATATGACATCGGCGGCAGCAGCAACATCAAAAGCCGTTCGTACTGTACCAAGCTGCTCTTAAGAAGTTTAATACTAGCATTTTTGGCAGCTGTCATCCATATTATAGATGTATAAGCATTATGTGCACATGCTTTACATTTAATTTACTAAAAATCAAAGATTAATATAGAACAGAGTTAGATCGGTTCCTCAATTATTGTAATGTTCGTTATAGGACTTGTATAATATATAATATATAATATTATGTACAATATAATATATAATATAATATAGTGCATATCGCAGAAATCCCAGTATATCGCAAAACTGAAAAAAATTAAAGAATCAAATGTATTACGTATACACTAACTAACGTTGCAATACTTCTTACGACAAATGCGAGTACAATTTAATTGAAGTTCCTGATGTAAAAAAATAATAAAAAAAAGGTATCAATTAAATCAGTTTAAAATGTAAAATAAGGGCACGACAAGTTGCTATAAAGCAGGCATAACTACAAATCTACAGGTGTGTTAGTTTACTCACAATTAAGCTATATATAATAACACATAGAGTGAGTACATAGCAATATATAATATTTACAGTAAATCTCTACTTCTATAATCAGAGAAACCACATTGTGTTCTTCACTATTATTAATGGGTGTTTGACAATTCTCACCACTCTGCATGAAACAACACATTTCATGTTGAGAGTGTTGAAAAAAAGAAAGAAAGTTATCTCGCGCCTCTCGGTTGAAGGTTTCGTGAAATATGAAACATAGACAAGATGGACAAATAGAATATATTTCTTATAATCAAAAAATTTATACGGCATAGAAATGTACCTCTGAGATATTCCTAATTGACCTGAATGATGGAATCGAATTAACCAAGAATTTCGTACATAACTTGAGTGAGAACAGGAAATCTGAGATTAAATTGGGGCTTCTAGAAAAGAACATGAGATCGTAATCATCAAGAGAAACGACCGCAGACCGGCCACAAGAAGTATCCTTTCACGATTCTGCTACAAATGTTCCTACGCTTTAGCATATCCGTAACATATCAATTTTCTCTTGTTTCGTACGTTGTATTAAAACGTTTTAAAGTGATAAAGATTGCTGTCAGATTTCCCCCTTTTTTTGTGTTAATAGAAAGTCAAGCTTTAACTTATTGATAAAACGAAACCTAAGATCTATGAGATACATAAGCGAAACATAAGAGCTGTCAGGTCGGACCATAAACGTTTTCTATATGTATCTGGTAACAGTAATAGTAAATGCCTGAACCAAATGCTTCGTTAAATCAAAGAAATCACATGAATTTAAGCAACAAATAATATAACGGAGTTACGAGACGATTAGTGATTGAATATCTTAAAGTCCTCTGGAAGTTTTACATCGATATTCGTGTGTCCTATATATTCTTATATGTAGGATTTCAATAGAAGAACAAATTAGATTTGCTGCAATCAGACGACAAAGCGTCTTCGAGAAGATTAAGAACTAGAAGAGCGCATGCTTAGAAAAAATTTTCAATGCTTAGAAAAATTTTTCCAAGTCCAAAACTTAGAAAAATTTTTAACAACTATTATCTGCAATAAGCAAAATATTTTATACTCGTTATACATTAAATTTATTTTTCTAATTTTAATTCTTTATTTATTTTCAGCCACAAGTAAATAAAACTGGAGGAAATATTTTAAATGGTATATTAATTTGGTCAATCAACGATTTATTCCTATCGCGTATCCCGAAAGGTTGGGAAACCACCATTATTTCCGATGTAACCAACGAATTAGAGCGCAAAATTTTCGCAGTGGGCGAATTCTTACTGAATGCCCGGTCATGTTGCCACAATCATATCTGCGATATTGGTCTATATTACTCCAATCTTTAATAGAGCTGCTTGAATTGTCCCCAAATAAAACTATTTTGGAGAGTGACAACGTTGAGATTTAAAACGGTGGCCAATTGACTTATGGTCATCCAAAAGTACAAGATGTTGCGATCAAGCTGGTGTTCGCCTAATTTAAGTTTCAATTGTTTCCTTTATTTAAACTTATTTTTATTCATTCCATTATCAGTACTTTTGCATTTAGTTATGATTTGTTTGTGTTAAACTGTTTGACCCCCGAATTTCTTTTTTGATATATTGCTTCTTCGACAGTCAACAGTTGATATATTGTTCCTTCGACAGTCAACGTTATATTTAATTGTCCTTTGGACAGTCAATGTTATATTTAAGAATTCCTTGGACAGTTAACGTTATATTTAAGAGTTCCTTGGACAGTCAACGTTATATTTAAGAGTTCCTTAGAAAAAAAAACATTAGATTTAATGGTTCCTTGGAAATGAAACATTAGATTTTGTGGTTCCTTGGACAGGCAACATTAGATTTAATGATTCCTTGGAAAAAAAAACACAAGATTTAATGGTTCCTTCGAAAAAAAAATTAGATTTAATGGTTAGTTGATTTAAAGTTTAAATTCTATTTTATAAAGAAATAGATTTTCGTTGTTTTTGCAGATGAATGCCAAGCATTCAATTATTTATTTTTTATAAATTTATAAATGATATAAAATATGATATGACACCTTCCTTAAATAGAAAAAGTCTCTATATACATAAGTTTGGATTGTCAAACTGAAATACGTAATGTAGAACAACAATTTAAGTTCACTAATCCTTCTAGTTGCCGTAAGCCGGTATGTTCTAATCGCCGACGTTTCATGTTAGACGTGGACAAGAGTTTATTTGTGGATTTTCAAAAAGTACATTCAAGAAACTCAATCTGATTCCTCGTTCTGTGGAGATTATCTTGTGTTCCGAGATGGTGGAGACGGTTCAAGCAGGTGACCGTTACGGGTACTTTAATTTTACTGCCCGAAGTTGATTTATACACTATATCAAAGACGTAAAAAGAAAGCAGATTTTTTTTTTCTGGCTACTGCCTTTTTAATGTACGGTCTACTTAGCGATAAGCGATCCCATGTACGGTCTACTTAAGGCACATAGGGACCACTTCTGATTACCGAAACGAATCCTGTATATACATGGGAGTGGAATAGCAAATTTATTTTATAAAAAATAAAAACTTATAACTTCACACCAAAAAACGTTGAAAACATAGGAGATCGTTTATTAAAACAACATTTATTCCTTTATTCATTTTTTTCTATCATTAAGAATTTCAGCATCACTAAAAAGATGTACATATAAGTATATAAAAGTCTGAAAACAAAAAAGTATTTATTTGTGTATATAAAATGTCTGTATTCATTACTTGCAGATAAGAATAGAAATATATATTGATAAATTTTGTGCTAGCGATCGCGGTTATACAAATAAGGTAAATAAATGAAGTATTAAACATTTGTAACGTCCGCGTATATACCTACTTTTATGAGTAGGGTATAGAGTCCGTTGTCCGTTTGTCCACTTTAACCTTCAAAAATTTATTAAACCCAAGATAGCGGTGTACCGCTAATCCTATTCTTTTTCTTTTGTCTTGTCTTTCCTTGCAAATATCGCGTGATTTTCTACCTGCTATTTGCAAGAAAGGAGGAGATCAAACGAAAAGAGAGAAGTTATCGGTTTGTCCGTTTTGTCTGCGTAATGAGCTTAGGTTACTAAGCTCAAGTAAAATTAAAAATCATTCATTCGTGTTGTGCGCTTCAACAGTAGAGGTTCTCCTGTTAAAAATTATTACATTTCGTGCTCTGCTAACTGTACGAAGATGCTCTCGAGTTTAAAAAAAAAAAATTTTTTTAGTATGTGAAGTGTTGTAAAATAAAAAGAAAAAAAAATGTTAAGATGTGCGGTGTGATTCTTTCCGGCGGCTTAAAATTAAAGTTTTTATGTGGGATATTTAAGTGACATATTATTAAAAAGGAAGTATCAATAATAATGTGAAATGAACAAGCGACAATATTTAATCTTTTGCAAAAAAAAACAATGTTTAAAACATCACACTTACTTTTACGTTGTAAAGTGTAGTTAAGGCACTTTTTTTAATAAAAAGCTAAAAAGAAAACAAAAAAAAAAGGAGAGCACAAAGTGAGTGGATCGAAAAGGAAGGAAAGAAGAAAAATCTTTTTTTTTAAATGAACGTGTAAAGAAAACATGTATGTAGATCTGTGAAGGAAGTGTCTACTTACCAAGCTATAAAAAAAGAATTTTTTTAATATTAATATTTTAACAAAATAAGTTTATTAAGACAAAAAAGTTTTGTTATATAGAAAGAAAGAAGAAAGGAAAATTCTTTTTAATATGTAAAAAAAAGAAAAACTGTTTTGGTTAACTTTAAATCGTGAATTAAAGTTTAAATTAAAGTTTGAGAAGAACAACTTTTCTCTCAAAAGCAACAATTTAGATGTCCATTGTTAACAAAAAAAAAGGAGAAATATTCTTATTTCATTTTTTTTTTTATTAAATACTCATCGTGAAGATATTGAAATCAAAATCAAATTCTACAAAGCGTGTTGATTTTTTTGGGGAAAAGTTTCTTTCATTGAAGTGTCCTTATATGAAACTGCACTATAACGGCTAAACAAAAAAAAGGGAAAAGGAAAAACAATTACGAGCGTGCATTTAAGAAAAAAAACCGAGAAAGTTCCTAAAAAAAACAGTAGCATAAATTGTCTAACGAACGAAGCTAAAAAAGAGCGTAGACAAGCGAGTGAGAAACAAAGAGCAAGTTGCATATCTATTGTGCATTAATGCATAGAGAGAATACAAAGAATTTGAAAGAAACAGTTACATAGTTGATTGTACGACATTCAGGCAGAAAAAAAACGAGAACGCCTGGTTCGACGGGAATGTAGGGTACGGAGGACTGAGACAGACGGACCGACATCAGCAGACATGACGTACTGACTCTGGTTTTCGTTTGAGTGGCATACGTTGTTTTTTTTATTTTCTTTAAGTAATTCTAAGTCTATAGTGCGTGGCGCCTGGGCTAGTCAGGGCACAAAACGTAACGGCCCAGCTCCTGCCACCACACATTTTAAATTTATGTAAAATATATAAAAATATTTTAATAAAAAACAAGGATTTTAAATTAATGTGGTTATGTGCTTGAAACTTAAAAATTTTAAGTAGAAGACGGTATTAATAATCTGTATCTATGCTTATTGCAATTGGATTAATTAGAGACACAAGGAGAAGCTTACTTAAATATGTTACAAAAAAAAAAAATTAAATTACATTTTATTTTCAGCGACGTTTAAATTGATTTGATTCCATTGAAATGATGACTAGACAAGATTCGCTGTCCTCGTTTAAAAGATTAAATTTAAATTAGATTTAAAGATGTAGGTCATCTAACCTGGAAATGTAAATTATTACCAGCGTTTGAAAATTTTATAACTTTTGCTCTGCGATACTTATCATTAAGCGGAGCCAGCCAAATCATTTTCCTCGATATTTCGCCATGACCTTTGAATTGGCCATTTTCAGGTCTGTCATGCAATAATAAATATTCAGATTCACTCAAAGGCAAGAAGAAAAACTTGCTGCAATGCTCAATCTGCAAATGAAATCATAAGAAATAAAACAAAATACTCTTAACTGCTTCTGAAACAGAGTTGATATTTTTTATGGATTTTTCGCTTGGCTTCCAGCGCCATCTACCACGGCACCACATCCGCTCTCGGTTGCGTATTACAGCTAAACGGGATCTACAATAAAAATAATGAAATAATAATAAAAGAATTCGTGATTATATTATTTATTCCATCGCATAAACTAACTTCTAAACTTCACTTTACACCTTTTCTTTTTTTTTCTTTTTCATTTCAACATTTTAATAGGGAATTCACGAAAAGCAGCAATACATGTAAAGCGCGCACGTACTCACATATACCTCCTCCTACAAAGTCAGTCCATTCATCACTCATTTTACTGGAATTGCAGAAAAATTAGAACCTAGACGTTCGCATATACGCTGCTAATAATTAACTGGCCTACCACGGTTGTTATACCATGTGTTGGCGGAGACGCAGATAGTGGCAGAAACTTAAAGTGGCAAATTCCAACCTCAATGCAAGATGGTGTACCACTAGCTGAACGATGTCGCAGTTTATGTATAATACAAACTAGAGAAGTCATTATAAGTCAATAAAGAAAACGCCGTTTGCCACCAAAAAAATTAAGTGGATCACGAAGATTATCTCACTTTCAGATAAATCAATAGAACCTCTACATTTTATACGGTATATAAGTACATAAATTAGTTAATCTTTAAGTGTCGTTGACCTGCATCACGTTCTATGTAAACTAAAAAAAAAAAATTATTGAATTGAAATGATAATCCATATAATTTTTTATTCAATAGAAACACTTCAATGCGCAAAAAGGCGTTTAAACAAAGGAAAAGAACCTAAATCAATCTTCCTCTTTAATAGGAATAATAGGTTGCCATTCATTGGCATGAATGTTGGAAATGGTTCCACGTAAAGTAAAAATACCAGGGTTCAAAGAAACGGGTTCAGGCTTCTTGGCCGCGTCGAATAACCATTTCTCTCAACCAAATTGTAAATTGTACAAGAATAAAAAAATGTGTCCTTAAATTTATTAAAACATTATCTATATGCTTGCCTTTTAGCAGATAGCCAAGTCTCGTAGGCGTTGTTGGGCTTCTAAAATATCTTGTTCGCTTCGCAGTACGAGAAAGTGTAATCTCGTGTTGTCGGATAATTTTCCGACTGCAGGTCCAACGGCGGCACAATATCGCTTTCAGTTTCAGAAATTGATGTGCATTCATTCTGTATGCTTTTCCCATCAAAAATTCATCATTTAAAGAGCGAAGAGTAATAATTAGATAAATAGAAATTTAAGAGATTTGCTCTGTTTGCTACGCATGTTGATGAGTTGCATTCTGATGAGATAATCCCGAGTGTTTTCTTTGTTGGATTTTTAACGCGAAAAACGAAATAACCGAAAATGTGCTTGTAAGGCATTTGAAGTTATGAATACTAAATTGTATAACTCCATAGAAAGATACGAGTGTATTGCTTATAGAATTACCACTTATTATCATTACTTGCAAGAAATCTGTTTACTAACCAAACTCAAATAAAATTGAAAAGAAATAAACGCAAACAAAATAAGAAGAAACGAATTGTATCCTTTGATTTGAACTGTTGCGCCACTCAGTTGAGCAGAGGTCTATATTTGCTAAACTTGATTCTGCCGTAATGTCTTAGTCTCAGCAAAGGTCAAATTAGGGCTATTTTAGTTTCGTTGATCACGATTCCTTAAATCTGACTTGGCGTTGCATGTTAATAGCTTTATATGGTGATTCCAGCCGTACATTCGAAAAAGGCTGATTTTTTATTATAAAAAGGTTTTTTGTTTTAATTTTTATTATAAGTCTGCAATTCAAGAAGCATAAAATGACCCTCAATATTCAAATAGTCTTTCCTCGAAGATCTTCTCCGAGGGCTTTTGACCAAAGACAAAATTTCACGTTTTACTTTACGGATTGTGAAATAACCGAAAAGATTCTAAAAAAATGTAATACTCTATACTCAAATTCGTATATATCATGAAAGTCTTTATCACACACTTTCGATTTCTTGACGGATGTACTGGCACTTCGATTCGCTCTCATACCCATTCAATAGTCGCATCGGTGAAGCGAAGCTTACGTATTTTTGTTTGGAAATGCTGTTAGATAAATGTAAGCAATTTTTAAAGACATCTGTTAACTTACTAGAGAAGTTCCAAATCAACAGGTAACATATTAGATTGTAATCTTGCAGTAGCGATTCAATTGACACAGATAGTCTTCTTAAAATGCATGCAGCAAAAACGCGGATTTTCTAGAAACAAATTCCTTCAGGTAATATGGAAGAAGAAGATTCAAAGCATTTATTAAGTCAATAAAAAAAGTGAGTTTCTGAAAAGTCTACAGTGATGCTCATCATTAGAGAGACCGAAACTTGTACGGGTAAAGATGGAGGTCTTCCGCGAATATTCACCGTGTAGTGCTTCATGAAATTTAAAGTTGTTAAGAGTGATGTCGGTTTTCGACAACAGTCCCTTTTACGACAGCAGTGTGTTCAAGAGACCAAACTGTATGTCGACGTAAAGGAGGCTTATGGATCTAACTGGAAAGTCTGACCTTAGATTTTTAAAATAAGGACGCCCAGAAGATTCCTGCCGCGTAGAATTGCTGGCTACAGTATTTACTGTTAAAGAATCTGCGTAGTGGGATCTCCTTCCTGACTGCTGGGAACGGCTCCTCGGGTGGTTTCGTTGTGAATGTGGATACCACCGAAGAGCACCGGAATATTAAATCTTGGTGGTGTTAGATAGGCCTCGTCCTGTCAGAGAAAAAGTGAAAGCATACATGTGTCTTTATGTCGGAACTGCAGGGTTGTAGCACATTTCAGTCCTGGAATTTTACCCCCTGATGGGCGTGAGCGGTGCTTTCCCACTCCATGTGCCAACGAGCACCGTGGGGTTAAGCTGTGACGGCAATGACTCATCTAAAACCCCTTGACACATTCTTGTTTATAATCGACCCAGTTTCTACAAATTTTTTTGACTGCTTTTCGAATTGTTGACACATTAGATGAACTTTCTTGACTGAAAACTCCGCAAAGTACGTGAGCGGTCCCAGCGTAAGTTTTCATATTTTTGCAATGGGTTTTCACAACGCGTTCTTCCTTTGTGTAGCGTTCCATTTTTAATAATCGGAACAATTATAGTTGACAGCTATCAGATTTCAGAGTTGCCACTTCCATGAAAAAAGAATGACTCAAAATTCAAGTAGTGTACTCTTCTTGAGATAATTTTCACTAATATACATACACTTTTTTTATAGGATATCTCTAAGAAGATGCGGGAAAATAAAACGTGTTCACAGCAATAAGTAAGACAAGTAATCTCGGTTTATGCTACCACTTTAACAACAATCAATTTCCGAGGTTTGTAAGAACCAAAGTCGCACCCTCGTTTTGGTCCACATTTAGGTGGCAACGTCACCTACTGCTATTAAGAAAGACCAAGTGGGGAACGCTGGGGGTTTCCACTTCCTCTCTTGGTTATTTTACAGCGACGGAGATGGTCGCAATTTTGTCTGTTATGTTTAAGTCCGTCCGAGCATAGAGGGTATAGGGGAGAATAAGGTGTCCGTGGAGGTTACCGAGACATATGACTAAAGACGTGGGGACGAGTAGTTTAAGTTTTATTCGTTTTATAGTCGTAACAATAAATTTATGAATTGGCAATTGTGCGTCTTTTGCTTACTTCCGAAGAGGAACACGCGGTAAGGGATAATTGGACGCCTGGGTACACGGCGAGCTATCCCTAGGCAAAAGAAGAAGGAACTCATTCGTTCCTCACAGGTTGTAGATGTATAGATCTCTCAGCCAAATCATTACATAGGTGTGCGTAACCTTTTCAGTCCCAGATATTTTCAAATAAAAAGTGAAACGCCTTTAACTAACTTTTGGAAGTTGCACCAGAGAAGAATGAAAAACTTTAAAATACTTCTAATTCATTTTCTAGTATAATTAAGTTAACTTCAGGTCGCACCACAGAGCTTAATTCACTCTTGTGATTGTACGCCAAATGTTTGCAACGCACAGAGCTAGGTTTTGCAGGTTGAACTTGAGTGTGAATAGGAGGAACTTAGCTATAATGCTATCAAATCATCTTTTCCGATCCAATATCAGAAACAAGCGACAATTATCATTGAATTCGGTTCGAGCATAAAATATTTCTTTTGACTGCATTGATGAAAAAAATCTTTAAAATTCCATAAGGTCTTTACAACTTACACATATAGCAACTTTGTTTTAAATACTTTATGAAAAATTAGTTAAAATTAAAATTTTCATATAAAGGTTTGTTAAGAAAGTTCTTAGATCTCTTATGAAAAACCGATTTTTTTTTAGAAAATGTTTTAAATTCTCAGTTGAGAAAATTATAGCTAATTGTGACGAAAACCTACTTGGAGGAAAGTGAGTTACGTTCTCGTTAATCGCCTTCCATT
The DNA here is from genome assembly GCA_000671755.1 of Glossina brevipalpis. Lineage (NCBI taxonomy): Eukaryota > Metazoa > Arthropoda > Insecta > Diptera > Glossinidae > Glossina > Glossina brevipalpis. Next base: position 291,769 of record KK351259.1, on the reverse strand, counting down.
AGGCTCACTCGCTATTTTCAATTTACGACTTCAGCCGCAGATTTCTATTATTTGAAGGTGATTCTATGTTATTCGAATACATGGAGTCTAGGTATTGTTTATTGTTATTGCGCAATAGTTGCTCGTATTACAAACGCAACAAATACTTTAACATTCTTGCACTATTTAAATTAATACTTTTTAAATGTATTAAATATAAATTGTAATTACTTTCTCTAACATAAAACAAGAGTATAATTAATTAAAAGACGCTTTAAAAAATTGAATCTAATAGCGACTGACAACAAACAGACAGTACGCCAATCTGGATATCACAATCGACTGTTTCAATAACGATGACTGCTTGTTGACATTTAAAATTGTTTAACTTTTAAAAAAATTTTACTACATGTTTGTTATGGTAATCATTAAATGAAACAAGTTAAAAATTTAAGCACAAAAATTGTTGAAACTTCAACTGCAGTAAATGAATTTTAATGCATTATACCTCTTGTGATAAAAAACAAAAATTAAATATGCTTATACAAGTCAGAAGCATGGTCTGAATGTTTTTGTGTTAATCTACGCGGATCGCAATTTTTTAAATGCTCTCAGGAAATGCATTGTGATATACCCCTTGGTGGAAATATGGAAATGTACCGGCAACTTCCCTTTTTTGAACTTCTAAAATACAAACATCATTACAAAAAATAAATACATGGCAATAAAACTTGTGAACTTCAGAACTTCTAAAATACGAACATCATTACGAAATATAAACATATGGCAAAAAAATCTAATTTTTTGTATTTTATGATGGAAGTCGGTTCAAAACAACGATTTAATAAATCAATTTGAAACATTATCTTTGGATCACATAGGGCGACCCCTTCCTATGTAAGGATTCTCATTAAAAGCAGGTAAAGAATGTTTCATTACAAGCACACTACTATCTCATTTTTTTTTCATGAAAGTGGAAACTCTGAGGTTTGGTAGCTATCAATTATGACTGTTCCGATTATTAACAATGGAACGCTACACAAAAGAAAAACGTATTATGAAAACCCATTACACAAATGAGGAAACTTACGTTGAGGCCGCTCCGAGAATTCGCGGAATTTTTGGTCGAGAAAGTGCACGTAATTTGTTAACAACTCGGAGAGTGGCCATAAAATTTGAAGAAACTGGCTCGGTTATAGACAATAGTCTCCTTTGCTTCGATGTACCACCCGTCTCTTGACTTGGCTGCTGTAAACGAGAGTGTCGCCGAAAACCCGAAAACACCAACCCGGCATTGTTCCCAAAAATTGCGTAGAGCTTCGTGAAATTTGACGAAAGATTTCCACAACTTCATCAACAAAAAATCATCCAAGGGATACGCGTTTCTATTTTTAAATTAAATGATGTAACATACTTTTATTGAGACACCTACTGTTTATTCAGCAACAAGCTATAACTTCTGATATTTTATGAAGAGTTATATTAGCAAAGTGATATAAAAAATATTTAGTACTCAACGTTGTTCAACGATAACGCATTTAGTTAGTTTTGGAATGTAGCAGATAATCCTCGCATATATTTATCTCTAACGTAAAATTCTTCACCGATTTAGGTAGATTCGCACTTTTCGAGGATGACGTTGTCATTGCTATTTCTGGAGCATAACGGTTTATATAACCACGACCTTAATCGTTCAAATTCGAGTGAAATAATTTTATTTTGGCCATGTAGTTTTATTTATTTTAGTTTTTATTTTGAAACTATACTTGACGAAAGAGTTTCCAGGCTTAGCGCATAATGTTTTCAAAATTGACATGTGTTTAAGTTTAGAATTAAAATATTTCCATTTACCTCTGGAAAGCTGAGAAATTTTTCTCTTGTATCGAGTGATACTTGTCCACTTATTTTTTTTTAATTTCTATTAATTATTGTTGTTTTCTATAAAAAAAATCATTATTTATAAATGAACTCTCGCAACTTTCCAAAATATTATGTTTTGTTTTATGACTATTTTAAGTTTGCAGCACGCATTTCCTATTTATGGTGACTTAGATATTTATTAGATCCATTTTTTTGCAGTAAGAAACAATTTTTTATCTTTTAAGAGAATATTCCAAAACGTACATATATATGCAATATGCATTCTATGTGTAATAAGTATAGACAATATGCAGTAAAATTATCGCAAGAAATTTCGAAATTTTCCATTTGCTTCGTAATATTTTTGTAGATATTCAATATCGAACTTATTGGTATACAAAAGATTGGATGGAAAAGAGAATGCTGCCCAAATAAGGATAGGAAGACAGGAAAAGAGTAAGATTAACAAATAGTTTTACACATAAAAACTGAATTAAAGTATTCGTTGCTACAATACATGTTTTTATTTAAAATTAAACTCAAGAATTTACTTTCATGAATTGCATACGGAGGATTATTAAATACAAATATTTCTCGGGTAAAAACTTTGGGGACTTACACTAGTACACAAAGGCTATTGTGCGGTGGAAACTTTGCGGTATCAAAAATAGTAGAAAGCTACAGCTCGTCGTATATTTTCTTGGTTGAGAGCCATAGATCGATTTTGTGGAAAATAGATGACGCACTGGTAAACACGTCCCCATAAAGACCTGTATATACTGAACTGTACAAAAAAATGTTTTAACCTTAACTCAGTTGCAAATATTTTGCAATTCCAATGCGGAAATTGTACAGTTCGAAAACTGATACGTCTACATATAAAAAAAAAATTTATAGATAATTGTACAAATTTTGGACACCTTATATACACATATACGCTACGCGCCGTTACGTTGCCATTGAATGACAAGCATTTTTTTACCTTTCATCAGTTTCAGATTAAAAAAAAAAAACTTTTCCTTTAATAACAAACTTACAGGCAATTATTTTTTGACCTAGTTTGATTTTATCTTTTTTATTAAACGGTGAAAATGCGGGAGCGTTCAATATAGTTCAACTTCATTGTTCAGTGTTATCTTCAATCGACCGTTAGAGCTGATAGAATCCTACAATTCCGAAGCAAGAGTTACATTCTATTTGAATTCAATGGAATAGAATAGAAACGTTGACATGCACACTTATTCAAAAATGTGTTTATGTTTGACCAACAAGTTCCCACAATTTCTCAATTTTATATTCCAGTACAAAGTTCTAACCCGACAACAAAATATTTCAAAATGTAAACTTTATCGCGTATCCCCCCCTTATAACACAAATGCCAGGGTTTGGAAATTTATAGAAATTATAGAACTTTCAAGCCTGCAAACTAGTTGGAGGTGCATTAGGTGCCATATAAAACAATAGTACACCATCGGTGCTGATTTCATTAGCTGTTTTTGCTGCTGTTGAGCTCGTTTGTATTCTATTCAGCTTATACATATATACTTGTCTTCTCAGAGTCTGTGACGACTCTTACGTTTTACTTCCATATTTAATAATTGGCTAAGTAGTGGCTTCACTTTCTATTCTCATGGAACTCTAGCTTCGTTATTTATCCGTATAAAACTGGGATTTATTATCAAATTAACACGGGAGCATGTTTGTTCTCCGAGATTACTGTAGAAAGTACTTTTCAGTATATCTTACAGATTTATTAGGCGCAATGTCACATTTGTACTGCCGTTGTGCTGCACAAACTATCAGCATAATAGTTATTTGCGTTTGACTTTTAGCGGTGGATCCTATTAATAGGACGCAAAACTATTTTGTACGAACTTAGTTGCCCCATATGTCTTGTTATTGTAAACATTCGTATCTAAGAGTTCATACCGCTCTCATCGCAGGATGTGAAGGAATATATATATGAATAATTGAGTGCTCTCATTCTTGCAAATATGCACAATATATACTTCATGCATAATTAAGGGCGGAAGAAGGGCAAGACGAAATTCCGAACACACAAATAAAAGGATGAGTACTGAGAATAAGAAATCAATTTACCTCCTTTACGGATCGACATTTTTGGATTGAAGAATGGATAGGTCGGAGAATGCAGAAATAAAAGAATAGATAGGTGGATGAAAACTTGGATAGAATGAAAGACAAAGAAAAATGAGAGAGATGGGAGTTTCGACATCTGAATGTGTATGTGTAAAAACGCAGAGGCGGGTAGACATGGAGACGCAGAGTCCGGCAAGAAAATGTTAGAACGGGATTATCTAAGAAGAAAGTGGAAAACGAGGAAATGCGCGGAAATATAATCTATATTTCTATGTGTAACAAATCAATTGGAACAACTTGTACACCACTAGCCGTTGGAAATTAAATACGAAAAAGGACCAAGTAACAAATAGATACGAAGCTGTACCAATTAATTATGCAGCTTGAATAATGGCAATCATTAAAATAATTTTTTATTATTCTCAGCGTCCAAAGAAGCCTTACTATTTTATCTCTCTCATTTCCTTAAGCTAACTGTAATTAAGTTTAATAAATCATTAACAACAAAACGAAATACCACAAGCAGCTATATAATCGCATTCAAGAAATTGTTACACATTCATTCTCAATTCTTTTCTTCTGAACTGTAATTATTTTAATAAATATGTTGAACAATAATAAGGCGTCATTCGTATGGTATTGATCTTTTTTCTTATGTTAATATGATTTTATGTTAATATGTATTATGAAAATGATTTTTATTGCTGGGAATTTATCTTAACTCACTGTCATAATTTAATCATTCGTTTTATTTATGCCTCATGTGAGGTTAGATTGTACATGGTTTTTGTGTTTGAAGGATTAATTTTTTTTGTTCGCTATGTCTTATTATATGACCAAAAGGCCATAGTAATTATCTACGAAAATATATAGATAATGTATAGAAAATATGCAAAAAATATAAATAAAATATATTATATAATATAAGAAACAAACAAAATATTTCTCTTATATTCTAAGCTTACTTTATTAAATATGTGCTCTTTTGATAATTAACCATAATACCATCACTGCAGAATTTCTACGGTCTTTTAAGGTCAAGTCTCTTCCTATTCTCTTAATTTTTTGAGAACAATTGAAGACGTTTTTAGTACACCATTATCGTGGTGAATGGTGATGTCTTCCTGATTGGTGTATTCTGAGCGCAGTACTTCAATTACGTGCTCCAATCGTGTTATTTGTTGACAATAGATCATAGAATCAATTATCTAACAAGGTTGAAACAGGGCACGAATGCCTTCCAACCTCACTAAACACAGACGGCATTGATACGTGTTTTGCCATTTGTTCTTTTGGTGCTTCATCCATTCTAGACTAAAATTTTTTGCCGTCATCTAACTACATTTTATCGATATGTGATATCAATGCCTGCAGACGTCGTTTCAGCAGCGATTCGAATTCCTTATTGTAACCAACCTTATGCAATCATTCAAACTTTCTTGTGTTTAGTTCAATGTTTAGATACGCATAGATTTTATAAGATTAACTGTGCCCGTCTTCGGCACAATTTCAAGAAATTCATAGATTATGGACAATTGCTAAATCAGATCGTATCGTGTTTTTAATATCAAAATTTGAAGAGCGTCTTATCTCAGTTACACGTAAACACAGAACTCTATTCAAATTCCTATAAAACATCTTGTGGCTTAATAACTATGCATCATAAATTGCTCGCTTGCCAATAAGGTTTGGGCCAAATACAATATTCTTTTAAGTTTTACTCCAAAAATTCTTTTTAGTCACAACATTTTGCAAACAGAACGTTTACATGTATTCAAAGAAAAAAAAAGAAATCGAAATTGAAACCCTTTGAGCAAAACCTAACATCTGTCACTTTGAAATTGTATCTCCTCTTTGCTTTATATGATTTTAAAGTCTCTATATATTTATACCGAAGATGGTATATTCGTCTTGTTATTTTGTTTGCAACACCTAGAAAGAAACGCCAGAAACCCGATTTAAATATGTCTGCCTGTCGTTCTATCTGTCTGTTTGTCTGTCTTTGCGATGTATGTGCCAAATATTCTCTTGGCAGCAAATATGAAGATATCGGCTTCAAATTCGGTAGAAAGTTTTCGCACACAACTTGGTATAAAAAATGAACACAAAAAATTAATTATTAAAAAATTAAACTACAACAGATACGCAATAATAGTTTTTACGGTATTCTATAAAAATAAAAACAGAAATATACGCCTCTTTCATTGTTTATTCCCAAGTTCCTTTCCCCTTTTTATCAACTAGTAACAAGTGACTTACTTCTAATTTAGAAGAGAGTGTTTGAAATATCGTAAGTGTTTATTTAATGACATAATAGAAAACAAATGAAGAATTTAATATAATAGTAAACGAGAAAAGGTAAACTTTAGAAATAATTAAGTTTTTCTCTTTGTTAATATCAAATCACACAACAATCAAGCAGTAGTTGCGAAGGTGATGAAGAAGGTTGAAATAAATTTTATGGTCTTTGCATCTCAAAGAAGCTTTTATTAATATTCTCCTGATATTTCCAGAGTGTAAGAACAAATTTAAAAATTTAATTCAGACAAACAAATTTAAAAATTTAGTTTCACATTTTTACAATTATAACATATTGTTGTTTTGTGTAGCGTTCCATTTTTAGTAATCGGAACAATCATAAGCGTCACTTTTAAAATTTCAGAGTTGCCAACTGAATGAAGGAAAAATGACACAAAAATCGAAATAGTACACTCTTATAGAGGCACCGTTTATTACCTAATTATTGCGTAGTATAACTTAAAAATGTCGTGAAGACTTTACTTACTCAGACGTGATGTTCTTACTTTTAGGCTGCATAACCAGAATGAAGATTAAATTAATCGTTTTCATTAAGTTAGCGCACGCCTCTAAAGCCCAGCATGGAGTAGAGGTACAACCGCTTTATCAATCCGCATGACATCAGAAGCTCTCTATAATTAAATGCAGTTTTGAAAGTGACACATTGTCTCTTAGATGCGATTTTTCTCCTCTTAATTTGCGTCTTTTAAACGAAATTCAACACCTGTCTTTAAAATTCAGTTTTTCTCGAGAGAATCTTCTGAGTTTTTATCGAAAAATTTTTACTTTTACAAAAATTAACTCAAAGTGAAAGTGGCTTCGCTTAAACTTCAAAAAGGCTTCTAGTCGCCAAACCCTGGGCAACTTGTTATAAATAGTCTGGAACAAAAAAAAATCAAATATTGATTTCAATAATTTCTAATTTGTAGTAAATATTGACATAAAAGAAAGATCAACTTAAAGTTCAATACAACGGTAGTGTTTATCGCCTACCCGATACTCCCCTAAATTACGTTATGTTCATACTTGTAAAATAATCTTTATGCTAATGATCCAGCTTTTAAGAGCAAATTAAAATATTAACAAACACCATTTAGGTGAATATCTTTAAAGCTTTTTCTCTTTCTATCCTTACCGTTTCCCAACTATGCTGTAGCTCACTACTCACATTGATTAGCTTTCTCCATGAATTAATAGTTGATAAAACGAATATGTCATCATCAGCCAATAGAGCAACTGCAAAAAAAAAGACATTTTCGGAAAGATTTCGAGTTGAAACAAAATTGAAATAAAAAAAATTTATATTTTATATGTTTTCTAATGCTATACGTAAATATTCTCAACACTTACATACAATTTTATTTAAAATTTATTTGAGAAAAATTGTTTTTTTTATAGATTTTACACTTTTGTCATTCTTACTGTGAATTAAGGAAGAAAGATTTCATTTTTTATGATTTTTTTTAATAATTCTCATAAAAATTAAAATCATAAACGATCAAATAAAATACTTATACATTAGTTTCCCGAGTTATTAGGTTTGATAACTATTTTTAGAAATTTGGGGAACAAAAATAAATTTTTTTGGCAGCATGAAATTCTTTAAAACTCTTGCTGCTTTTAGTACCACGACAGCTTATGTAACTGAAACTTGGAGGGGAAATAATAATAGAAATCGGGTTTTAAATCAACACTTAACACGTTTTCAACCCATGGGTGTGTTAAGTGTTAAGTAGTCGGATTTTATTCCTTCCTACACCTATGCATTACAAACATACAAACATATATCAAGTTTGCCGTCAACTTTATAAGCAAGACTTTCAAAGGGATTCAATTTTGCTTAAATACCAAAGACTCACGACTGCTTTAAGAAAAAAAATTAATGTTTTGAAAAAGTTTAAGAAAAGATTTTGTATATTTACGATAAACCTAAAAGTTTTCTACGTTCTCTAAAATACAAGCGTATCACATTTACCGTTGAATGATTTATGGCTACGTGCGATCAAAGAGGTTTCAATTTTTTCGAATTTCTCTGATACAAAAGTTAATGACAACCTCCGCCGTATAAGGCTATCTTCAGTTCAGTGGATGCTGTGTCAACCCTGCTGTTAAACCCCTTGAATATTTTGAGGGAAAATAATTGCCAATATCGGATGTTTGATGACTGGTAGTGGGTTTGGTACGAGCCTCATCAATATTTAGCATCAGCGATTTTTTTTTTGTCCGTCAGACAAGAATTTCGTTAGCAAATGCACAAGACTCTTGACAGTGACCCGACGTACTGAAAGAATTGTTGAGAGAACAGAAAGTGTAGTGACGGTATTACCATCAGGCTTCATGCATCGCTACCGTTTAAAATTTATAGAAACAGAAATTACTGTATAAGAAATACCAAACCAAAATGGAAATAAATGAAGTTTTTATCAATTTAACTAGAACATAAAAGAGAATCTATTCTACACGTCTCTTCTCGTCTCAAAAATCTTCCGTACAAAATTAAGAAAAATATGGCACTAACCTAACAAAGAGATACGTTTTGCTAAGAAGCATGTTTATCTTGCTCTCTTATCTTATCTCATGTGAAAATTATTGTTATTAAACTAATGCTAACACAGTCGAATGAAGAAAGTGGAGAAAGAGAAATAAAAAGATATTCGGTAATAATCGGCGAATTTTTAATTATTCCTTTGACGATCTCTTACTTTTGGATCAATGAGTCGCCGTATACGTCAAGAGCTTTCGTTTTAAGAATTATGCACAATTTAAGCACACAGCTTTTAAATTGAAATCTTATAGTTATAAAAATACATTTAATATTTTTTCTTTCTAATATTTGCAAATAATTGCATGAGTCGAAAAATTAAAAAATTAAATTTCCCTTATTTTCCTTTTACTAAATGTTATAAGTAGTGTCCTAACGGTAATCAATTAGTTAAGGAAAGAAAAAAAAGAATTGTTTAGCTTTATCTGCATATATAAAATGCAGTATGTGTATGTGCATCCGGTGTTCCGATTTACTCTAGTTTTTCTGCAAAGTGATCGGTATTTTCCAGGGAAGGTTTAAAATGATCGAAATCCTCGATCTGACCTGTAGAGAGAAAGGAGAAATTATTTTCAACATATCCTGAAGACGACACAAACATTTCTTATTTCAACAGTGCTGGCAATTTTACATGCATAAAATAATAATGCACTGGCAATTGCATCATCTGGAATTGCGACGACTCTTTTAATCAAATAGTACATTCATTCAATCGAGAAAAATCGTATTCGAAGTCGATTTCGACCGTGATGACTTATTGTCTCACCACTAATCTTTAAGGGAACCTTACCATACATAACATATCGAGTGCTGCGCTTGACAAGGTGTCGAACATGCTCCGTTCTTGCTGGCAAGGTAAGAAAACACAAATCCAAATGAAAGTTAGTCCGTAAAAATCCACTATTAATAAC
>KK351259.1:262821-276904 GCA_000671755.1 Glossina brevipalpis | reverse complement strand
GCGATTATATAGCTGCTTGTGGTATTTCGTTTTGTTGTTAATGATTTATTAAACTTAATTACAGTTAGCTTAAGGAAATGAGAGAGATAAAATAGTAAGGCTTCTTTGGACGCTGAGAATAATAAAAATTTATTTTAATGATTGCCATTATTCAAGCTGCATAATTAATTGGTACAGCTTCGTATCTATTTGTTACTTGGTCCTTTTTCGTATTTAATTTCCAACGGCTAGTGGTGTACAAGTTGTTCCAATTGATTTGTTACACATAGAAATATAGATTATATTTCCGCGCATTTCCTCGTTTTCCACTTTCTTCTTAGATAATCCCGTTCTAACATTTTCTTGCCGGACTCTGCGTCTCCATGTCTACCCGCCTCTGCGTTTTTACACATACACATTCAGATGTCGAAACTCCCATCTCTCTCATTTTTCTTTGTCTTTCATTCTATCCAAGTTTTCATCCACCTATCTATTCTTTTATTTCTGCATTCTCCGACCTATCCATTCTTCAATCCAAAAATGTCGATCCGTAAAGGAGGTAAATTGATTTCTTATTCTCAGTACTCATCCTTTTATTTGTGTGTTCGGAATTTCGTCTTGCCCTTCTTCCGCCCTTAATTATGCATGAAGTATATATTGTGCATATTTGCAAGAATGAGAGCACTCAATTATTCATATATATATTCCTTCACATCCTGCGATGAGAGCGGTATGAACTCTTAGATACGAATGTTTACAATAACAAGACATATGGGGCAACTAAGTTCGTACAAAATAGTTTTGCGTCCTATTAATAGGATCCACCGCTAAAAGTCAAACGCAAATAACTATTATGCTGATAGTTTGTGCAGCACAACGGCAGTACAAATGTGACATTGCGCCTAATAAATCTGTAAGATATACTGAAAAGTACTTTCTACAGTAATCTCGGAGAACAAACATGCTCCCGGTGCATCTCCCTGTTCCACCAATCGGTGTTGCTCTGACTGCGCCGTTCGCCCTGGTTGGCGAGGCAGCTCACATACCACTTCACGCGTCTAATTCCCGGGCGGAATAATCTCCCAGTCATCCGCCATTTCCAGAAGTTCCTTCGGAAATCCTTCCTTCGGATGTATCGCAAGTATTCGGGTAGAGCATTGGTGTAGATTCTCTCCAACTTTTGAGCTTCAGTATAGCCCACTTGTCTCATCATTGTCTGTAGCGCCAGTGCAAAATCTTTGAATGTCTCTGTGGGTTTCTGTACCCGTTTGCGTATTTCGTCTTCCAAATTCTGGAAATACCGGGACGGTAATAAGAACTGTAGGAAGTCTCTTAAACGCTTCCCACTCGGTCCATCGACAATTATTATTTTTGAATCAAGCCAGTGCCTTCTCCTGTAACAGGGTGACCATTGTCGCCGACAGCGCATTTTTGTTGACAGCGTAAACCTCGGCCAATTCTTTGACACGCTCAATAAATTTGTAGGGGGTCTCGCCTCTCTATAATTTAGTCCCCATTTCCGGACTATTTCAATTACTGGCCTTGCCTCTGCTATCGGCTGCAAGTACGGTGGAGCCTAACCGATCATCCCATTCGGCTGATCTCGAAGGCCAGACTCACCCTGTGCGATACTCAGTGGCGATGACCTTCCGGCAAATTTACCGTCAGTCCCGCCTTCGGCTCGGCAATACTCTCTGGATGTGGACCGAGAAAAGTTTGCGAATAACCCGCCAATGGTGGTGTCGACGCTCGTGTGGCACCAATTGCGGAAGGGGGGCGTAGTGCTTGGCTGGCTTCATGCTTCCCTTGAATCGCCAATAATCGCGCCAAGACTCCTGGTTCATGCTCACCACCTACACAACGACCCCAATGCTTGTTCAAGTCATCTACGTTTCCCGCACTGTCAAGTTGAAACTCGTTCAGATAATCCATCAGATCATCCTTGCGGAGAGCATATGCCCATGCAGTCGGGATTGTATTCGCCATTGTGAAATTCAACATATAGTTCTCTCTACTCCTTATTTTACAGTTCCTGTTGCTTTCTTTGCGTTACAGGCAAAGAAATAAATGTCGACGTTTGAAAATTTCCTTGCAGTCGTATGTGTTTGTGAAAAAACTTTATTCTGCCCTTAATTACACCGTATATATTATTTTCTTCCCGAAATCCTTCTACTCTATTCCTTTTAAATTAATATATTTAATAAAAGAATTGTTATATATCGATAAGAATAATTTTTGAGAAAAACTTCATAAATACTCCAGTTTTCCGGGACGGAAAAAAAGAATCTGCTTTTCTGTTTCTCTTGGCTGTTATTTTCACCGTTTCGTTTCATCGTTTAATCACCCTTTATTTCCTGCTCTGCTTTTTTTTTTATTTCTTTTATATCTCTTCTCTTTTTTTCTTTTGAGTAAACTTTTTTGTTTCTTTTCACTCGTTCCCTTTCGATTCCTTTTAGTATTTTTTTCCAAGAAGAATGCTCGCAATTCCACAATATTTACTTTAAATGTTCAAATCCTTTAGCAAATGTAATTTCTGTTAATTTCTTTCTCACTTTTGTATTTAAATGTCTTTTTTTTTGATCGTGTGCATCAATTATTTTTTTTTTCTTTTATTCTTTTTTTCTTTTTGCAAACAATTTGAGATCTTCCTTCTTCTTTTTTTTCGAGAAAAATGCTCGCAACTCCACAATATTCACTTTTAGAAACATAGTTTCTGTCAATTTCTTTTTCACTTTTGTATGTAAATTTTGATTCGATTTAATTTTTGATTGAATTTTCTTTCTTTTTGCAAACACTTTTAAGATCTTTTCTCCGTGTCAATTAAACATATATTGTTTTTTTCTTTGATCGAACGCGATGACACCGCGGTGTTAAATCTGGCACTTTTTTTTAGTACTATTTTCGTTGCGTACCTTTTTTTTCGTCAAATTTGGCGGGGATTCCCCCCGGATATCTTTGTCGAAAGTTCCTTTTTTCGGATTGAGAAGTTAAGAGTCTTGAGTCAGATCAGTTATGACGAATTATTTGCACAGTTTCATTGTTTGGTGATTGGAAAAGCAAAAAAGTGGTATAGGCAAACTTTAGAAGAACACGAAAAAGATATAACTTTTGATTACTTCGCGCTTAAGAAAGAATTATTTGACAAATGCAGGGTAACAGACTCTGATTATTTACTAATTCATGAAATTATAAATTGAAAGCAACAACCAGCTGAGTCTTTTGAAGATTACTACGCTGACATCCACGATCTGAGTTTCAAAATGAAAAATAAAATGCAGGAGTCAGAACTGATTAACATCATTAAGTCTAACGTTAAGCCAAGATTAGCGAAACTCGCTTTTGCAGTTACAGCTAGCATTATCTCGGAATCCGATCCGAGAAAATAAATAGATATATACTCAACTTAATGAAGCTGGTTGGCTTATTAAAAATGACCATTTTGTTAGAAGGTTTCAGACATCGATGTATGGTAAACAACAATGGAGGTCCATTGCTGCCGATAAAGTTAAGGAACAGGAGTCTAACTTTCAGTTTCCATCGAAGAACAATCCAATCCAACATGTAGTTCGACCAACTATTCATTCTGTAGGAAATACTAATCTCATGCAGCCAAAGATAACCGGATCTAACGAAATATCACATGTATCTTTTTGTCCTTCACCATTTCACGCAAACTTGTGTTCTATTTGTCACATGCCAGCAGATGCTTTCATCAAAAATCCCGCGTTAGCAAGTAGAATAAGTAGATGCAACGGTGCTTTCGACAACATGGTGTGTACCTCCTGCAGAAATAGCGAGAGTTACAGGCAGTCACCCCCGCAATTTAATAAAATGAAGAAAGAGCCTATACAAACAACTACACCCATCAAAATATTACAACGACCTAACGTACAGCCGATGAAACCGAATGTACAACTGGAGTGTCCTGAAATTCTTGTGGCAGACGTTGTCTTCAAAGCAAGTAGAACCAAGGAATATAGAAAAATCAGGGGGCTTCGAGAAAAACAGAAACTCTACAAGCAGTTTAGAAGAAACCGCGTATCCGCAATTGTTTCTGAAAAGAATGATGGCCAGTTATTTGCCAGAGCAAAAAGAGATGGTACGGAAGTGACAGCTTTGTTAGACACTGGTACAAGCGTTATTTGTTGTGGAGCGGGTGCGGACGAATTTTTGAGTCACAGTAAGCATAAGAGTGCAAAAAGGCGAAATATCCGTGGAAGGCACGATTACCTTATCTGTAGAACGGGAAGGCGAGCCACGTGACATGACCTTCTTAATCGTACCAGGACTGCAACGCGAAATATATTTCGGAATTGACTTCTGGGAAACGTTTGAACTATCAATAGCAATAGGAAGGGGGAATTTAAATTGAAAAAATGTACAGTCCGGCTATCTCAGTCGGTAGAGCATAAGACTCTTGGGTTCAGGACGTGGGTCGAGGTCACACGTTGATCGCAATTAGAGATATGCAAGCCATCATTTTTATTTTCTTTTTACGTACACCTTCCATATTGCCATGCGCTATCGATGGGTCCGAGCTGTATCTATCTATTGTCTATTTTTTTTGTGTACGGTATAAAATCTGTTGTCCGTTTATCCGCTTTGTCATTGAGAGTCATTCAACCCTTGATATCGCCAATCATATTATTTTTTGATCTTGCCTTCTTTTATAAATATCGCGTGATTTTCTAGCTGGTACTTGGAAAATAAGAGAGGTATCAAAAGAGAGGAAATTGTCCGTTTTCGTCCCTATGAAGACAAAATGTCGGAAGTTTGTCTGTGTTAAATAATAAGGGTGGGTTCCTTTAAATTTAAAAACGAAAGAAAGAGAACATTTGATTACAGTCAGTCGTGGTAATGGTGTCGTAAGCGCGAGTTTAATCATGACATTAAGTTAAATAAGTGCGGAAAATTTTTTTTTGTCAAATGATTATAAGTATGTACGGTTTATAAGAAATAAATAAAAGACAAAGGAGAGAAGAAAAAAAAAGAAAAAGTTGTTCAGAAATAAATATGTGACAAAAAAAAGTAAATTTTAAAAAGAATTATATTAAGCAACATTTAAAATTAAACAATATTTAAATTAAAAGAAGGTTATATATATATATATATATCAAAGACATATTTAGAAAAGATTGTATGTTATTGTGATTCCTGAGAACGTAAACAATAAAGCAAAATCATGATATTTTAAACGATAATTGATATAAATCATAACTTTGTGAAAGTATTATTTAAAAATATTTTGTTTGAAAGAAAAAAAAAATAGAATAATGAAGGTAACGGTTTCCGATGTTTTTGGCAAATTTAAAGTCGATATCTTCAATGGACAATGTTTACCACAGACATTACGTAGATGGTCTGATGCATAGACGAACACAGGAAAGTTCTTAAATCGATTTTTTATTTGATGAAAGTTTAAAATTCATTTTGACTCCACACTTAGTTTTACTTTTATTAAGTATCAAAGACAAAAGTAAGGGACGACATGGAATTGGGATTGGTTACAACGGTGGACAACACCGGTCTTTCGGAGAGACTTACCCTTAGATTCTAACTTCGTTTTGATTGAGCTACCAAAACAGAAACATCATTGCTAATGTTGAAACGTAAGTTTTGATTTTTACAAAACATGAGCCAATCGACGGCTTCCAAATGTAGGAATTTTTAAAAAGCAAATTGGCCACGCGGAACATGTAATGAAGATGAAGATTGCATGACGGATGGTGATAGTAACAAGGGTAAATCGTGTCGGTCTCAATAAATAATATTGCAATAATAATATTATTTATTTATTTTATTATTAATATTATTTCAATTGTTCAAAGTCAAAGTTGCAAATAGAAAAAACTACATCGGCAATATGAAATATCATAAAAATTTTTATTGTAAAAAATAACAAAATTAGAAAAGAAAATTTGCTGCAATAATGATACACAAGTTCTCACCACAATAATGACAAATGAAAGGCGGAAATCGATTATCAATGATACGAAGCAAACAACCGTGGCAGGAAAATATATTAGACGTTAGTAGCAGCAAACGATCGTGAGAAATCTAACCATGTAACTACTTCAATCTGGAAAGTGCAATATTCAAGATATTCTCATCAAATTTAACGCACTGACATATTTTAGTTCAAGAACAAGTTCTGTTGAAAAGAAATTCTATTGAAAAAGAATTTGTCCTTGAAGTCAATGCAATTTGATGAGAATATCTTGAAAATTGCACTCTGTAGGTTGAATATGAAAATACATAATAGACATTTCTCAAACAGACAGACAGATAGACTTAAATTCATTCAAAAAATTATTTTAATGTAAATGTGAGAAACGATTCTGATGTATATACATAGGGTTTTGCTTTTCTGGGGGAATTATTTACAGTGGAACGAGAGAAGGAAGTGTTTATGGAGAGAATGGCCGTCTCGGTAAACCCTTTTTTTTGTTTACATAAAGAGTTTATAAAATGCAAAAACTTTCAACGGCACAAATAACTGAGGATTTTCATAGAAATCCTGCATATTCAAAAACGCTAATGTTTAATTGGCCACTGACCCTATACTGCGAAAAATGAAACTAGTATTGCGTGAATGCTTGATGAATACCATTTCTAACGATTGATGCAAGCCTTTTAAGTACTTGTAGGCTGCCCATTTTACTTTTTATTTCAGTGTGCTCCTCTCGGATTTCACGCGCCCTCTTCGTAAAATTCTACCAATCGTACAGCTATCTGTTCTCAAAGATGAACTTATGAGCAAATTTCATATATCTATGGTTATATCCGCCACAATATAAGTAGAGTCTTAAAATGAAACATGTTTTTTTTGTAAATGTGCTCCTTACAAGATTTATATCCTTAACTTATTAACTTGACTTATACTGTTGCAACCCTATAATAACTTCTGTAAATTTAAGCAGTGCACTCTTAGTGAGAGACCCCATAGCTTTTGTTCCTCGACATTTCATGAAGGTTTTTGTTGTCTAGTACATCTGTGTAACGTTTTTCATTTCATTTTTACTTTAATGTTTACAATAAGCTTAGCTTAAAATGTAATTTTTATAACTTTACCATCTTTTCTCTTATCTGGACCTAGCGTATCCTTTACAAATTTCAACTCTTCCTCCTGTCAGCCCTGGTTAGTCAGTAAAATAAGATTTCCGAATTTGCCTTGACAACAATAAAAGTCGTAATGACTTGACGCAATGGCAGGATGAAAATTAACCGCAATAATGTTTACCAAATAAAAAGAAAGACGCAATTAAGAGAATAATAAATCGTAATTCCTTTATACACACATCCATTAATAAGAATAAAATAATTAACTGAAATAAAAAACGCGACTATTTGTTTACTTTTAATTTTTAGTCAAAAAACATATTTTCATTTTATTATTGTCATCATTGTTACTTGCAGCATTTTCTTTATTGCTTTCGTACATGCATATTGACGAATATTTATATAGTTTGCTTACGTTTACATATTTGTCGTCTTCTATTTTTTATTAGTCATATCACAATTCATTGTCGCTCATTTTGATGGTTGTGTTGTTGGCAAAGTCTTTTAGTCGTTTTTGTAGACACTCATGTGTATCTGACATTCTTTCATGTCTGACAATGTAAATTCTCTTACAATTAACTTTTTTATGTCTATCATTACACAACCGCATGCATATATACTTTGAAATGCTATTCTGTTCTACGTGTTGAAATGATGATAAAGTTCTTCTCTTTTGTTTTACGCTAAATATATATAATTGTTGTGTTATTTTTATTGTCACAATAATAGAGAACTAATTTTTCATGAAATTGTCATAAATACGCAAAAATGTCAATTGTAATGATGTTGAAAATAAAATATAGGACGATTTGTGTAAAAAAAAAGACAACGGAAACGAAATTACATTCGGTTTAGGCCGAAGTGTTTGCCCCTTAGTACTTTCTCTTTAAATAATTTTCTTTCGGAATGCAAAAAAACTTATTTTGTAAAAGAATTAACAAAAATTCTATAACAGCAGATCGAGTTTGAAAAATGCTTCTAATAAAAGCTTTAAAAAAACCTAATAATATTTTTATATCAAATAAGTAAAACAAACTTTACGCACAGAAGATAAAGAATATCACTGGCGCTTATTATGCGTATAAGTATATTATCTGTTATATATCAGTTAAAGTTTTTATTAAATTCACCTAAACTTTTATTTTGAATTCAGTCAATCCCATAAAAGAAGAGAAATGCATATGACTTCACAAGGTAGAGATGTAATTTGAAAATTAAAAAACGCACTGATTGACTATTTTTTGGGTCGAACGTTTTAAGTTCTCTCGCATTCACTCTCACGGAGTTACCAATTTTAAATCGGCTTAACTGATCAAATTTGAAGTTCTGGCAGATCTCCAAAATCATCAAATTGAGTTCTAATTAAAATTAAAACTAGGAGTGGCATCTTTAAGTAGCGAGGACCTTAATCGCACGTATTTTGTTGCCCATTTTTTATGGTTAGCTGTAAGGTAAGGAATATTATCAACTGACTGACTTGATTTAACTTCGAATAAGAATTTGACAGATCGGCAACGCCGCCCTGGAGACGAAAAAAGTTTCGAAGGAAGTGTGAAGAAGAGTACTTCCTCCTTCCACATTAAGCATTGATAATGATAGCAGATAAACGCTCTAAGTAAAACTGGCGGTAAGTTAGAATGAAATAAAAGCAAGAAATTTGAATAACAAACGAGTTGTGAGATTAATTATCCAATGAAATCATGACAGTTTAAGAAGGTATGTGTAAAATAAATAGGAATAAGAAACGATCCGTGTATTCTTGAAAATATTGAATCAAGTGTGCCATTCTTGGCCAGAGACACGTAAGAAAATAAAGAGTCTAGAATTCCGACAAAGATACATTCACAGTTAGCCGGTGAGTTCAGTCAAAGCACGTAAATGTCTAATAGTACTACAAGTAATAAAAAGGGAAGAAAACAGTCTATGTCAATGGTGTCACAGGAATAAATAAACGAAAGTGGAAAGGCAACGTCGGAGACCTTAATACCGGCAAGAGAGCTCTTTTCGTAAAGAGTACAAGGCAGTTCCAACGACACGAACAGAGGCACAAGCAATTAAAAATATTAATACTTTCGATCAAGCGCAAAAAGCTCAGAAATTTAAAAAGGTAGATGTCGTAGTTTTTTGTAAAACCGTTTTTGAAATCGATAAGTATTCCGTCGAACCTCCTAGTAACTGGGGAAATTTTAAAGAAGCTATTGCCGAAAATGTTGATCGTCAAAAAAAGTAACTTTAAGCAATTAATTTGAAGATTCGCGACTGCAAATTTTGCAGAAAATCAATTTTTTTATTGGCTTAATAGATGCTTTGAATCCTCTAGAATAAGCGGTAAAAATTACTTACTTGAACACATTTTTTCCATGAAACTTCGAAACCTTTTTATATAAGTCAACTTTGGATAGTTTTTGTAGGTGGATTTTCGTTCGCTAAGTGTGTCATACACACTGCATAAATTCTGATTGTCTTTTTTCTTCTTTATATTTGCAGTAATAGAGCATTAAGCAAATTGTAATATTCGTAAGTTAGTATGTAAATAGTTTAATTATTTTACTCTTTCTACAAAAAACAAACCTGTTCTTCAAACCCGTAAAATAGCAAAAATTAATTGTTTTTGCGTTTAAGGGCTTACCGTAGATATTGGCAGATGATTCATACTGAATCATTACATTCGTATGTCTTTCTCTTTTTGTTTTATTTAAAGCGTTTAGTAATATATATTTAAATTCTTAAAAAATCCTACGAAATCATATTATAAATGACAATGAGTACGACAGACGTGTGTCAGTTAAAAATTTTTCTTTAAAGTGAACTTGAAGATGTTTCATTGCATTTGCGCTCATACACAACAATTGTTTTATCCGCGATTAGAAATTCAATTGAATATATCTTAGCATTGACTAGTGCGTGTGTATACATCGATATATAAACATACATGTCTTATTAGATACTCTGCTGGGGGATTTCTACAATTCCGTTTGTTTCAAAGGAAATTGAGTTGAACGTATTAAATAAACTATCGTACCAGGTAAACTTATGAGCAACAAAAATTTTTAATTTTTGAAATAAACAAAAGTTTTCGATTGTTTTGTTTGCGATACTTTACCTTACAAAAAAGAAACAAAAGATTGTTTAAGAAAGTTTCGCAGAGAAATTTTTAATAAAAAATGGTAAGGGATAGTCTAGAGTGGTATAAATAAATTTAACTTATTCTTGTTTATTCGAATTTCATTTTAATAACTTTAGATTTTATCGTTCACTAATCCTATATCATCTCACATGATTACTTTGATTTCTATAGCACGTAATTTGCATTACTTTTTCGCACCTACTGCTTAACTAAACCTCAACATCAAATCGCTATTCTGAACCACTTTTTATCATAAAATAGTAAAAAATTAGGCCTAGTTATCATTCATTTTTTATAGAAACTTCTACAGGGAAAAATTTAAAAAAGGACCCATTCCACTAAATGTCAACATTCATTTCCGAGCCGAAATATTTTTCGTCCGAGAAATGTTAAATATAACAACTTCTGTCATTTAAAAACTTTTTTAGTGCTTATCGTTATAGGGGAAGTGATTGTAGAAATAGTAGGACGCAATTTTCGATAGTTTTCGTTCTTGAACCAAAATATGCACAATATACCGAGTTTTATCAAAATATCTCGAAAAGTGCAGCCTTTATGAGCGGAGGCAAGGAGAAGAAAGAAGCTGAAATTGACTCTGAGTTTCCAAGTATAGTAAACAGTAAATCCATCTGAAATCGTTATAAATGTTGCCTGGAAATACGAAATAATATTGAGTGAATTGAACAAGTTTGCTAAGTAGCCTTAATGTCCAGACAAATTTGGAATTAAAAGAGGATTGTACGACTAAATCTTGTCAAGAATACCTACAGCAGAATACCCACTTAAACAAAACATGGCCGTGGCATTTATCACTTCATTCGTCGGCTATGTGGAATACCGCTCTAGGGACGAACGCAAAAATTTTCACAAATTGCCCGTAGTTGATAAATGAATCAATGCTTTTAGGCTTTAATAGAAAATTGTCTTTAATTCTTGCTTTAGGATATACATAGATATAGATATAATGCTCACGAATAGAAGCTAGAATATTCAACTTTAAAATAAACATAGATTTCAAAAAAAATTTTTAAGGATTTGTCAACAATATTCATGATGGTAGAGTACAATAATTGAAACATAGAACTGGAGAAAAGTGAAAAAGTTTTACTGGCCTAGGGCCGAGTCTTGCATACCTACCATCATTCACTTTATGGTACCATTACAAATATTTTCCTGCCATCGAAAGAAGTGAAAATTTGATCACTTGTAGCTTTGAAAGGCGTGGCTGATTCCTTTCATTTTTTAGCATAAGTAGTAGAGTCCTTCCTATTGCAAGCATTATGACAAAATGAACGTATCCCCTTTCTTCGGTGATGGCTATAAATGTATTCTAATCTAACCTAATCTGATCTAAGCTCAAGAAATCTGATGAGAAATAAGTATATAAGAATATGCGATCCTAGAGTCTTATATTAGTTACGAATATGTGAAAACTATTGAATATCTTTATTGATCAAAGCAAGGAATTGACTTTACTATAACTTTCTCCTCTAACACGAAAAGAAATCAAGATTAGACACATAATATTCAATATCAATAAGTACCAAAAAAGCTCATTAAGCAACGTAAAAAGTTTGTTTTTTATAGACTTTAAAATTATTTTACGATAAATAAGAAGAAAACTTCTCTAATATCGGTGGTTAGAACATGCTTAGCAATGCAACGCAATGCCGCAAGAGTCGTAACGAAACTATAAAAGATTGCGATTAAGCCATCAAATTGCATATAAAAAAGCCTTTAGGGTACACTAAAGGTTTAATAAAATTTTTAGTTCATAAACAGATTGTTAATATTATTCTTACAATATATGACTTTTAAAGTGCACTCGAGAAAGTTTTTATTTTTCACACTTTAGGGAAAATAAAATAAATAAAATTTAGAAAAAAATTCGAAATATTCTGTTCTGACGACGATGTGTAAACGACAACAATATAAATTTTAAGGTTACATTTTTGGTAACACCTACACACATACATACATATTCGTATCGTGGTCCCGATTTGGCAAGCTTGTTTCAGTAACATATGTAAAACCTAACTGTCATTCATGGCATCACGCGATTAGTGCAATGTTCTTCAATTGTAGCTGAATCTCATTTATAAATAAACAAACAAATAACAAATATTTATATGCAACTGCGTCTACTACCATTATAAAAAGTTATCACTAGACTTCTGTTTTATTATGAAGTCAATAAAGTATTTGTTGTACCCAAGATAGACGATTTTGTTCAATTCGTTAAGTGAAGTGTTGAAGTTAATAAAATTTAAACTAATAGAAAACGAATAAAAGTAGATGTCTGTTCCAAAGATTTCAAAGCACACTGATAAATTTAAAAAAAATTTTTGCGCTCATTTTTGCCTCAGCACTAATTTAGCATTCTTATCAGTCTTCATCGTCCGGGGTGAACAAACTTAATTTTTAAAGCTCAATAAAATAGTCGTCTTGATCGATTGATCGAAAACGATTATTAGCCACAAATCCTATCTGATTTAAGAGTACTATATCAGTATTATATAAAAAAGCTGCCAAGACACGAGTTTATTAATTAATCGATATATTTCTACCATTAGAAAAAAAATTGTTTTTTACTTTTTAAAAAAAGTTCAAAACAAAAGTACAAAAGCAAAAGTAGATAAATGGCTAATCAATCGATATGCAAAACTATTCATGTGTAAGTAGCTGCAAGTAATATATAAAAAATTTTAAAGGGAATATAAATTCTACGGTAATATGTATTGCTGTCATTCTTGAGTTTCTCTCGTTTGCATTGCAAATCAATCAATTGTTCATGAGTAAAAGAATTTCTTATGAATTATTGTTGAACACGTCCGGTGTTAATGACATGATGGTTATAACAGTCTTTATTGTGTCTGCAGTGAAATTTTCGTTTCGGAGTTTATGTGGTTCGGTTCGGTTTCAGCAAGAACCTATGGATATCGTGACAAAAATCGTTAATCAATCTACTATTGCCTGCCGTTCTTATTATTGACGTTGTCGCTGTTGTCGTTTTTGTTTCTATGGTAAAGACGTTATTCTTTCCATTTTAATAATCGTCGAGTCAATATTCAAAGTATTATTAGGCAATGTATTCAAACGTTTCTTTCTCAGGAAAGACAAGAAGTCTGGTGATATTTTTGGCTGATATTGTATTACCGTCGCAAATGTACAATGAGTAGATTGTTATCAAATTTAGAAATAATCGCTGTTCATCATTCATAGCATGCATATGCATAGTAGCATACAACTTGAACAAATTTATGCCGATATTGCTTTGGCCAGGGTAGGTGTGCATGCGATAACAGGTTAACAAATCCGATTGTTGCTGAAAGTCCGTCCTCTATTAATTGTATAGTGCAGATGATTAACATGAATGGAAGATTTATGTATAAAGTCTTTAGATATCGGCATATTGTGTTGCCACAATCAATAATTGTTAAAACCATTTGGCATCACTTACAGTAGTAAGTTCCGTAATTAAATGAAAAACAATGGGAGTATATAAAACAACAATGATTAAGTAAGTTAAGAGGTGATCATTGCTATTATAGAAGTATTCTGAAAATGTTTTCCTAAAAAAATTTTTCGAAATCTCTTCCACTAGTAGAATTTTGCGGCATGTCTTTTTCATGCAATTGGCAACTCTGGTATTTGACAACTGTTACCTATTTATTTATTTAATTTATTTATTTATTTAATTTAATTAGTATGCTACGGAAAACTTAATGCATAACTTACGAAAAAAAAAACTTAACAAAAAGAAAAAAAGTAAGAAACAAAATCTTATGAAATAGGTTCTTAACAGCAAGACTTATAACGTTAATAATAAGTAGAATATACTAAATATATAGTAATTACATATAAGAATTAAATATAAATAAGGTACTAATAGGATTAAAAAGTTGTCCGAAGGATCGC
>KK351259.1:244832-260251 GCA_000671755.1 Glossina brevipalpis | reverse complement strand
TAAGGTGTTATGTACTGCAATTAAAACTCCTCCGCCAGCTCTAGACAATCTGTCATTACGATAAACGTGATAATTAGGATCAAGAATTTCCGTATCGCCAGGACCTGGTTTAAGCCAGGTTTCGGTAAAGACCAATATTTGAGAGTCACACCCAACCGAACTAACAAAAGTATTACGGAGCTTTGTATTGAGCTCTCTAACATTTTGATAAAGTATGGAGAGCTCAGCTCCCAAGAAAGTTAGTTTTTTGGCCCGGATTGATTGGGCGGATTTTTAATATTTCTTGATTTACGCCGACTCAACTCCTTTATCAACGTTCCCTCCGGCCAAGAATATTTATCGACCAGCACCTTGAAATATTCCGGTGGGACCGTGATCTTAAACGACGATATGCTACGTGTTAGGCTAAGGTTGAATTTAACCACATTGCATTTGGTAACGTACAAGGAAGAATGATTAGTCCTTATGTATCGTGAAATGGTTTCCACAGAGGTCTCTGGGGATGCTCCTGATAAAAATAAAGACTTCCGAGGAGGAACTGTAACAAGATCACCTTCGCCAATATTTGCGAGAGGAAGAGCCAATTTTGCTGGAGCAATTGTTTGAGATGTTATAGATGCTTCATTTGACTGAATGGAACGTTACTCAAGAGAAGAACGAGTTAGAAAGAAAGTTTACTCACTGTGTCAACAATCCAAAGAGTATTCCAAAAATTTGTCGAAATTGAATCGATTATATAAAGTCCATGTAGCGATCCATCTCTTGAAAACATTGCTGCCGAAAACATCAATTAGGCATTGTTTTCAAGAACTTCAAATTTCACGGAACAGTCTGTAGGAAATTTTGACGGAAGACCTTCACCTTCCAATAAAAATGTCGCTTAAAAAATATGCGTTTTTATTTCCAAATGAAATAGTGTTCTCTCTTGTTGAGACACACACACACTCTTTACTCTTTTAAATCTTTTGATTCCGAACATTATGTTAAACCTTAACACGTTGTCCTGTTCTTCTTATTGTTTTTATGGTCACTGCTACTGGTTTTTAACTGTTTATCCTTCAGCTATTTGTGGTATTTATTCAATTGCGCCTTAACCTGTCTGTGCATGTAATAGAAACGTGGTGTAGTTTTAAATTTCTACACGTACAGCTTCAATATTTGTTGTATGTGACTAATAGTCTTTATTTCCTTTGGAATACTAACTAATAAACACTAAGGACTTTTTCGTGGGTTTGTGTGCGGTTTCTAAGTGAATTAACGCAATAGTGAATCCTTATTTCAAGGCTGGTGCTAAGTGTCATCGAATATGAAATTGCATACAGAGTACAAAAGGAGCAAAACCGCAATGATTTCAACTGCTTAGTAGTTTCAAATATTTGTTTCTTAAGAGGAGCGTTCATTAAAGTTTGAGTAAATGATTAAATGGGCAAATTATTGTGATTAATACTTCATGACAAATCTGCAATTTATTATTCTTAAAGTCAGTAGTTTTCTTAGAAGTTGATATGTTATGTCATTTTTTAAATTACTTTATTTATTATATATTTGTTAATATTTGTAATTTGTTTTTATAGAAAAATCTTTTGTTGTGACAAAATGCGGATTGACGTAAAAATTTCAAAATGTTTCCGAAACAATATTCCAAAGAAGTGAAAAAAAAAATGATGAGATTATTGCGACTTTACGCGCAATTAGTGAGAAGATTAAAGACAAAGCTGGACGAAAGCTTTAAAATGTTTTTTGGCTTCTTAAGATAAAGATTAAAGGAAAAAGTATACAAATAATTTAAGATACATCTTATGCCTTTTGCTTCTTCTTGTGTTGCCGTGTTGCAGTAGAAAAAAAAGACTCAGTGCAAACATATCTCAAGTCAATCGCGAAAATCGTACAATTATTTCAAATTACGCTACATTACTAGAAAATGTACCGTGAATAACTCTAATAAGCAAATGTTTGGTGGCGCGTATATGCTAGAAACGAGAAAATATTCCTTTATTATCATTTTTAAAAACAAAGAGCGACAGTTAATAATGTTTCCACGTCGTGCTGGCTTCTATCTTAATTTCATTTACTATGCGTGAAATTTGAAATTTGCAAAGCTCAAAAGCGTGCTTGGGATTTTGTTTTTTGCAAAATTTAACCAGTAAAAGTGACCTTTTTTCAAATGCGTTTTTTTTTATTTTTTTGTCTGGTTCTTTATTTCTGTGCTAAGCTTAATAGTTTTTAGTGAATATTTGATAACAATACAATCAAAACGGAAGAAAACAATGGAAAACGTAGAAAAAGGAATATAAAGGTTTGCCGACTTGCAAAACCGTGCTAAATAAAAACAAGTAAAAAATTATATTCAACCGTGCCAAATCGTTTATAAATTTTATATATATTTATCACCGAAGATGATAAAGATGGTGGGTATAGAATAGATGTACGAAAAAGCAAAAAAAATTTAAATTTTTTCCAAAACAAAATAATTTAAACTTAATTACACAAAAAAAAAAACAAACAAACATCAGTTTGCGGTTTATTTATGAGTTTATTAATAGAAATGATACAATGATAGCCATGATAGCCATCGTGAAACTTATAAAATCAAGGTGCAATTCTAAAAAAAGACAACTTCATCCGCTTCAAACGAACACAGCAATTGGGATTCTTCCATTGCTAAGAAGAACAATTTACTAGTGCAAATTTCCCTCAGCGACAACTCAGACGGAGAAATCCACATGTATACATAACAAGCCCTCCTCCTTCACGGCAACACAGCTAAAGAAAATGTCAAAATTTTACAATGGAACATTAAAGGACTTATTAATAATTTTAATGAACTCCGTACACTAATAATTGATTTTAGCCCCTCGTTTATGTCTCTTCAAGAGATACACTGTAGGAATTCTTTTAATCCAATTCCACCCAAACCGTATATTGGATACTACCTAAATGCCGAACAAAATTTCTATTCAAAACAAGTTGTTGGTGTCTTCATAAAATCCAACATCCCTCAAAAACTCTTTAGCTTCAATTCAAATATAGAGGCCATAAGGATACAAATTACATTGAATCTACGGTGCTTTCACTTCATATCCCACCTTTGAAACCGTTTCCCCGGTGAGATCCTTGTAATCTAATCGCGGAGCTTACTCCTCCTCTGATTATATTTGGCGATTTCAGTAGTTGGAATACCATCTACGACTCCGCAAAAACCAACTGTCATGGAACTAATCTGGAAAACGCCCTCATTCAAAGTAACCTCTGCATTTCAAATGATGGAAGACTCATGACACATTTTCGCGCATTGATTTAATCTCCATCATTTCTTTCTTCTGTTTCCCGGTCTATTTCCGGTGAGGTACATAACACTGAACACTTCCCAACCATAATCAGTATCACCCTTTCCAACTGCTCTCCGGCAGAGCCAGTTAACTTTCTCCAGGACAAAGCGGATTGGGTTAATTACTTAAAACAAACCGAGTCCTTGCTTAATACAAGACCTTTCAACGGGAACTGCAACCATAAACACAGCCGTTATGACTAAATACATCCGGATGGCTGTCCATCTCTATATACTCCAATCCAATGGGGGATCCAAAGGAGTAAGGCTTCCTTGGTGGAACAACATGCTTTCATTCTTGAGGAAAAATAAAAAGACTATATTTCGTAACTTTAAAGGATGTCCCGATCATAATCATTTTGTATTATAGAAAAAAAGGCAACGCCGAATTTAGGAGAGAGCTACGAAAATCTAAAGCGCTCAGTTTTGAACCTCTCTCTACGACAATTAACGCCAATGAGTGTGTTATGGACAAAAATTAACAAATTAAGTAAGACCTTATATTCCAATGAAATTTCTGCTATTTGCACTCGCAATGGTGCTTTAACTGACGCGGGTCAGACCGCCAATTATATTTGAAAAATTTGGAACAATTACTCCTCTGATTACTACTTCTCCAATGCATTCATCGAAAATAACGCAAATCCAATTTCTCTACCAAACGCTGATCGTATTGATAGATGTGCTATTTTTCTGGAAAAACCTATATCAATCTCAGAACTTGAAAGACAAACCTCTAAATTTAAAGGAAGAGCACTTGGCCTGCATCGCATTTCATACCAAATGATCAGTGCACTTTCTAACTCAAGAAAAAGGAAATTACTTGATCTATGTAACATCATATTTCATGCTGATCATATTCCCAACATGTGGAAGATTGCAGCAGTTGTTCCAGTACCAAAAACAAAAAATGTTTCCGTAGTATCCGACTATCGTCCAATTTCCTTACTATCTGGCCTCTCTAAGCTATTGGACAAAATCATGGCATTTAGACTGTCTTGGTTTCTTGAATCCAAGAACATGATTGCAAAACAACAAGTTGGCTTTAAGCGTGGTAGAGGCTGCATTAATGCTCTTCTACACATCGACTATTTTATATCCAAAGCAATCTAGGAGTGAAATCATGTCACGGTACTCTCAATTGATTTTGAAAAAGCTTTTGACAGAGTAAATCTTCAGGTCATTCTATCTGTCATGAAATCGTGGAACCTTGAATCTAAATTTTTCAATTACATCAAATCTTTCATGTCACATAGACACTTTAAAGACGGAGTTAACGGTCATCTAACTGAATCTTTCCCGCTAGCGAATGGGATTCCATAAGGATCTCCTCTTTCAGTCACACTCTTCCAAATTGCCTTTAATAAATTACGTAACATTCTAAGCCGAATCCCTAAAATAGATTATTGAGGATTTGTACATCTTAACAAAAGAAAAAGACAACACAAGAACAGTCGGCATTCTCGAGTCTACCATGAATGATATTTCAATCTGGGCTAACTCTTCAGAAGCGAAAATTTCCATTCAAAAGTCAGAAAAGATGCCCGTTGGTAGAAAAAAAGTGAAAGAGAAAATCATGGAAGCTAATAAACAACATTATCATCAGCACTATTCTTCTGTTAATCCGTACCTTTTTCCTCCAATATATCCAACTAATATTAGCAAGGCCAAGCTTAGAACGTTGGCTGGGATCCGCCTTTGGCATACCATTGCAAAACACCAATGGATACTTAAGAAATCTTTCTTAAAAAACAGCCGATAACCTATGATACTAGTGCTCATTTAATTTCTCTAGTCTAAGAATTAACATCATTAGTCTAGAAAATATAATAATAATAATAATAGTAATAATAATAATAAGGGATCAACTCTCTTTTCTGACGGAAAAGTTGAAACTTTTTGTTAGATGGAACACAAAAAATTTCTATGTATAACCTTTCGGTGATTAAATTTAAAAAATTTATTTTTTTCTTAATGTGAAAGACTCGGCAACAAGCAGACATAATTTTGTTGCTTGGTTAGATAAGGTTTTGCGAATAAGAGTATCTCTCATATATATATGGTTCGGAAAGTAAACGTAGTTAAAACGCATTTCTGACTGAGATTTGCATCAAATTTTTTTTAAATATATTGTCTTAACCTTGTCATTATTTGCGGAATACTACATCGTTCAACTGTTCTTCACGGCATGCCTTTTAGAACTGGATCCTTTTAAGGTCTTTTCCGAGGGCGTGCATAGAAGGCATAACTTAAGGAATATTCGTTTCCAAAGCGTCAAAGGTTTGAGGTTTGTTCGTATAAACTCGATTCTTTGCAAAGCCCAACACAAAAACGTCCAACGGCGAGAAGTCCCAGGGTCTTGGTGTCCAATACACGTCCGGGAAATTTCATGCACAACAAGACTGAAACGAAACATGTTGTGTGATTTGTGGTTCCGTTTTGTTGAATCACATAATCTTAACTTATATTGGGTTGGTAACTAAATAACTGCCGATTTCTTCAATAAAATAAAGATTTTTTTTTATGACTTGGAATGAAGTTTAATATATAATGTATTTTCCATTTTGTTCGATGACATTTAGCCAAAAACTGAGTTAAGTGAGATTTTGCAGCGTCCTCATCGTTGAAAGTTTTACCACGAAGTGAGTTGGCCAGGGATCGAAATAAGTGGTAATTCGATGGCGCAAGATTAGGACTATATGGTGGGTATACCATCAATTCCCAACCATGATCCATCAATTTTTTCCGAGTGGCCAAAGAAGTGTGCGGTGTAACATTGTCCTTGTACAAAATGATACCTTTACGATTGACCAATTTTGGCCGCTTTTCCTTGAGCGCTGCATTCAATTTGTTTAATTACCTACAGTAGACCTCCGGGTTAATGGTTTGGTTCCTTGGAAGCAATTCAAAATACACCGGACCTTTGCAATACCACCAAATTGACAGCAAAATCTTCTTTTGTTGGATATGTGCCTTTGAAGTGGTTTGCGATAATTCTTAGACATGCGGCACGATCGTTTTCGATTTACACTACTTTTCGTTTCCAGTGATGATTCGTTTTAAAAACGGATCGAATTCATAGCGTTTAAGCAATAATTCGGAAGCGCTAATGATGAATTTCTTTCAAATCGTGCAGAACCCAAATATCCCGCTTCTTAACGAAACCGACACGTTTTAAATGCGGCTATACGTGAAATATTTAACTTCTCTGCAATCTCCCGTGTAGTTACATGACAATCCGCTTCGATGATGGTTTTGATTTCATCCCCATTAAGCTCAACTGGTCGACCCGAACGTTGGTCATCTTAAAAGAAAAGTTTTCAGAACCGAATTTTTCAAACCAATTTCGGTATTGCCTTTTTTTAAGGGCTTCATCATCATACACATCAAGTAACTGTTTGGCGGCTTGCACTACGTTCTTTCCTTTTCGAAAATAATAATGCAAAATATGGCGGAAATGTTCGCGCTAGCACTCCATAATAAGGTTGAGATCAAAAAAACACCTTAAGAAAATATCTATGCAATGAATTTACAAAGTTAGATAAGAATGACAGCTGACATATATAAGAAGAAGAAGATCATAATATTTACGGATATCATAAAAATAGGAGTGAGAGACATCTATAAGTGAAATCAGCCGTTACTTAGTTGCCAACCCGTTATTTTAAATTGCTGAAGCCGAATTATGTCTGAAGACATGCGCATGCGTAGAGCTGGACATCAATTAAACAGCACTTTCGATATTAAATTACAATTTACGTCATACACGACAAGTTAATAGCAATTAATACTACGAAAATTTTGTTTTATATATAACGAATGAAGAAGATTCATAAAATCGTTTATTTGTCATATACATACACCTACACTTTCATTATCCTCCGTTTGATGTAGGGGAAGTATATGTATTGTTACAACGATTCACCAACTAAGCGAAACCTTTAAAGTAAAAACCAACATAATGCTTTAAAAATACGGCCAGATGAATCTTCAGTCNCTGTTTAGATAAAAATGACCCACAGTCGGTTTTCTATTGTTACTATTAAGAGCAACTAATATGGGACATCGCTTGATGACATTGATGACGAAGGGAGAACGTGATGATAATGATCGTTATCCATCATAGCGATGGCGATATTATTTATAAGTATACTACACGCAGCTTGCACAGATACAGGTTAAAGTAATTATTGAATTCGTTCATTTAAGAACGAATAAAAAGTAAATCAAAAAAGAAGTTAAATAGTTTAGTTATGCTCTCATACTGATAATTTTAACAGAAAAACAAAAATTCATATAAAAAATACTTTTAACTCTTTTTTTAACATCTTCCTATTTCTTCTTAAGAATAAGTGAAGTCATACAAAGTTAAATATATTTAAATAGTAAGGAGCGAGGTTCCTTTCTGAATTTTTCGCTCATAATATCATCACGTTTCAAGTGCGAAACATATTTATTTCTTAAATAACTCAATTTTCCAAATCGGTCCAATGGCGCGCACTCTACGACGTAGACTAAGAACAGCTCTGCTTTTGGAAGCAAAAAAAAAATTGGGTTTTTGCTCATTACTCGTAAACCATAGCAGATAGGATTAGAAAAATTTCCAAAACTGTTGTACTTATCCTGTAACCTCTGTGCAAAAAGCGCAAGGATCGACCCCGCCACTCGATGTAGCAGAATATTGAAATTTGATTCTTTTTGTAAAAATATTTGTAACATTAAAAGACATGCTTCTGGAACTGCATGGAATGTATATATTCTTGATCAGTATGGAATTGGGAATCCACCTAAACGTCCGTCGGTACGTCTGTCCATCTGTCTGGCTGATTAACTATCTAATGTTTGTGGTAAACATTCTCCTGGCCGCAAAAATGAAGACATCGGCTTCAAATAAGGCAGAAACATTGAAAGGTTTTTCAATGCCACGTCCACCTACGGCAATTTAGTTTTTCCCCCTTTTTTAAGATAAGGGTGGTGGGTACAAAAGATTCGCCACAGCCGAACGTAACTTTCTTACTTGTTCCTTATTGAAATTGCAAACTAATCGTATGCATGCTTGATTAACAGACATAATCAGTAGCCAAGTACATACAAACGCGCGCGCTAGACGATTTATGTACATAAGAACCGCCATCTGATGCTAGCGTCATAGAAAGTTACCCAATTCGTTATGGATAATAGTACGAATATGAAGAGAAACACATTATAATAAACTTTGACTCCGAAAACACTATAACAACAAGCAAGCCTCAACCGCAGCAAATTTCTATTAGCCAGAAGCAGCCAAACGGAAGGGTAACTTAAAGATTACGGTACTAAAATAAATATTTTTCCGGTCCTTTCTATTCTTTACTATCCTTTCTCTATTCCTGTCTTTTCGCTTGTACATTCGTACCTAGATAAGAGTTATCCTTCCCTATCCCTTTTCGTCATACAATAAGGGGATGGTTGGCATAAGCCAACGTGATGATGTTCACGTCTAAGTGCCCTCCGGCCTAGGCAAGTATTATCCTTTAATATCATTTTCCCTTGTACAGTACNCAGGAAATTTTTTTTCTTTTTTTTTTTTGAATACACATCGCGCATATTCATTATATTATTATTATTATTATTACAATTTATCTAGACCAACGAAATGAATTCTTTGACTTAAAAACAGGAACTGAGGCTATCGGCTCTAGTTTTAAAAAAAAACTAATACTAACAGTTTTAATAAACTTAAACATTTTGTTTTTATTTTGTTCTTCAAATACCCCCAAGATGTCCTTAATTGTAAGATTTTGCCCGCATTGCAGATTCCAGGAGTAGATTTCTCGAAAATCTATTGATGTCTTGTAACAGAATTTTAGTAAATGTCTTGACCTTAATTTTCTCGACGTTGGATATATATAGCGATGCAACGAGATTAGGGTTAACATCGGAACAGTGTGGATGGTAGTAGTGACAATTCTTTCAATAACTCTCTCTTTAACTTTACTATATTTTTAGAGATCAATTTTTTTCCATGGCAATGTCCGCAATTAATAGTGCCGAAGCAACACATTTGGCCGATAGATCTGCTCGCTAATTCCCCAAGAGATCAATATGACCCAATACTCAGAAAACATTACTTTTTTCGCCATAGGTAGTAAGGGTATTCCTGACATTGCTAATGGTATTCCAGCACGAATTTAAAGGGTTTTGGATAGATTGTGAGCGTTTTGACGAGGCTTGTGGCTTGAAAAATAGCTCTTGCTTTACTTATTGATGTTGAAGCGCTCTCGTGTAGCATGGAATTGTTCGGTGTAGTATTTTCCAAAGGCTGCGGCTTTTTTGGAATTAATTTTTTGAAGACGAGATTTGGCGAGAAAAATTTGTTTGTAAGTTGAGAGGATTGACTTTTAAGTCCCACGGTAGCTTGAACCCACTGAAGAGTACAGTAAATTCTTTTGTATATAGGAGTATATTGCGGATTAAAATCTTTTGGCCTTTACTTGACAACTATAGCTTTTCTAGCATCTTTCTTCAGTACGGAATTATCAGANCTAAAAATATTGTTATATATGGTTTATATAATACTTTAAATCTTACGTTTCTGAATTGTTCATTGTACAGTTAAGTTGGAATTAATATAAATAAATCAAATTGATAAGAAACAACTAAGAAAATTATATGCCGAATCTATTGTATTCACCACCTCTATCTTAAAGAAAGGGGGGAAAGCAAAGCTTTTTTTTCCCACCACCTATGGTGAAGGGTATATTTCAATTTGTCATTTGGTTTGTAACTACCAAAAAGAAACTTCGTAGACAAAATATATGTATTCTTGATCAGCATCAAGTTTAGAGTCGATTTAAGCATGCCCTCTGTTCGTCAGTGTAATGTCTGTGTTAAATATTCCCCTGATCACAAAAATAAAGATATCGGCTTCAAATTAAGCAGGAACATCGAAAGCTCTTGCACGCAGGTCGGTATTAAAGATATGCCAAATCGGTCAAAGAACGCGCTAACAAAGTAGCGCATACTAAGAGAGTCTCAATTTTCGGTAGCAAAATAAAATTGGATTTTTTGCTTATTACTCACCAACCATGGCAGGTAGATCAATAAGAATTTTCGCAAATATTGCACTATCCCGTATCTGTGCAAAAATGGTAAACGCCCATTCCATACAATAGAATATTGAAATTAAAATTTTTTTTTTTGAAAACCTTTGTAATGTTAAGAAAGATTCTTCAGAAACCCCATAAAGTATATATATTCTTCATCACTATGAACTTCGGAATCTAGCTAAACATATCCGGCAGTACGTCTGGCCATCTGCCTAGCTGCGTAATTATTTAATATCTGTAGCAAAGGTTCTCCTGGCCGCAAAAATGATGATATCGGCACCAAATTTGTCAGGAACGTTGGAAGTTCCTTCATATACGTTTCTATTGAAAATAGGCCAAATAGATCATGGGCCACGCCAACAGTATCATTGAAACTAGGCCTGTTTTCTGGCTGTTTTCCATGCTATTTCATGGCTGGCTGTGTTCCATGGTATTCCGTAAAAATGTAAAAATTGCCGCGCCCACCCATTAAAATCCAGTTTTCCCCTTTTTTTAAGATAGAGAAGGTGGGT
This sequence comes from Glossina brevipalpis, assembly GCA_000671755.1. Classification (NCBI taxonomy): domain Eukaryota; kingdom Metazoa; phylum Arthropoda; class Insecta; order Diptera; family Glossinidae; genus Glossina; species Glossina brevipalpis. The sequence goes on along the minus strand of KK351259.1, from coordinate 249,323 downwards.
ACAAATATAATTTTCTTACTTGTTTATTTTTATGAAATACCATGGAAGAGAGCCAGCCATGGAATACCGGAAAACACAGCCAGAGAAAAACAGCCAGATTTAATCCATTCTCAATAGCAACGTTTGTGAAAGAACTTCAAATGTTTCTGCCAAATTTGAAGTCGAAATTTTTATTTTTGCAGGGTAATGTCTACCACAGACATTACACAAACGGACAGACGGAGCGACGGACATGCTTAAATCGATTCCAAATTTGATGCTGATCATCAATATCTATACTTTGTGGGGTCTCCGAAGTTTTCTTCTTGGAGTTACAAGCCAAATGACAAAATGAAATATACTCCTCATCTTCGGTGGTGGGTATAAAAAGGTATACATAACATATCCAAGTCCTCTTGCCAAAAGCGGTGATACGGGATAAAGTAGCGAAGATTCAAACTTAGTAAAGTCTTGATAGAAAAAAGAGCAAGTCATACTTTAAAGTAAATTTTAATTTAATTTAATGCTGAAAATAAATATAAAAATTTAAAAAAGACATTCATACATAAGTTTAGATAGCATGTAATATTTACAAAGCTTTATTAATGAAATAGGCGAGGTGTGTTCGAAAAAAAAAAATTACTTTTTATTTTTCTCAACAAATATTTATTCCTTTATCAAAATCAGTTTTTTTTTGCCCAAAAAATCGCGAACAAGCAACGACGAAATTTAACAATTTCGGAACAAAGCCAATCGATAATTATTATTGGTTTTGTTAAAGGTAGACTTTCAACATTTTAAGTGAGTTGGAGGTGTTTAGACAAAAAAAAAACACGACACAGATTCTTTGATCCATTTTTTTTNACACGTGCAATTGCACGCACATTCATGTATTCCAAAAAGCATGTCTTTATTTACAAACAAATACGTGTAAATGAATCGTGTATATGTACATTTGCATCTGATATGTCATTCTTATGGTTATCCAGGCATTTCTTTTTCATTTTCATATCTACATTGCGGTAAGTGCGTTACTTCAGTTGTCATCATATTTCACCACTTTGTCAGTAACAGACACACACTACTAGAATAGAGCGATACAAACATTTTATTAAGTTTATACAAATATTATAACATGGTCTAAATATGACTCATCTCACCGTCTCATATTTTGCTTTAGAAAATACTTGAGAAGTTATGCTTCAACCGTAATGCCGGATTTATATAAATTACAACGTCATCTTAAGTAAAATATAGGAGAGGTTCGAATGAACTTAATTCACTATATTTTTCGAAGTTTGTGTCTTTGCTAAAAATGCTTTCGCTAAGATAATAAACCGGCAACGGAAAATAAACAAAATGCTTATAAAAACTGAAGAAAAGTAGAAAATGAGAACATAAGTGAAAAACTGAATTATATTTTATGTTATAAAAAATAATTCAACGAAAAATTATTGTTACTATGCAACAATGAACAGTGCGTTTGTAGTTTAACAATAATTACAAACCGTATTACAAAAAAATTTAGAAAATAAAAGCAGAAAAATCTGTCTCCATTAACGTAAAAAGGGAGATCACAGGCGAAAGTCTCCATGTATACTTTCCTCCTTATATAAGGAAAAGACAAAAATTAATTATAATAGTGTATCCTCTCCTCTCAATTATTTTTTATACCCACCGCCGAAAGTGAGAGGTGCATTTCATTTTGTCATTTGTTTCGTAACTACCACAAGGAAATTTCGGAGACCCCACAAGGTATATGTAATCTCGGTCAGCGTCAAATTTAGAATCATTTAATGCATATCCGTCGGTCTATGTATACGTCTGTGTAATGTCTGTGGCAAACATTTTCTAGGCCGCAAAAATGAGAATATAGTCTTCAAATTTGGGGGAAACATTGAAAGTTTTTGTAAACAGCTTATTACTGAAAGTGGTCTAAATTGGCCCCAGTTCATTTCTACAGTATGGAATAGGCCGAAAACAGCTTTGTTTTTTGGTTGTTTTACTCGGTACTCATAGACTACACAATAAAAATTTCCACGGTGTTGCATAAAAATAAGAGAAAATTGCCACGCCCACTTATTAAAATGCACGTTTTTTTTAAGATAAAGGTGGGGTATACAAAAGATTTGGCACAACGGAATATAATTTTCTTACTTGTTTTTTATAATTTTTGAATTTAAGAAAGAAAGTGAAATAATTATTGAATATCTTACAAGTCAATGGAAATGTGTGGAAATAACCAAACAAAGCAGAAAATATTCTGAGCTCCTGTAGAATAATTAGTTTATTGATAGCATTTTTTAAAATGATAATAACTATGTTTTCTCTGCTAACTGTATTAATTATTGTCCTTTTTACAAATTTTCTTTTCTTCCAAGGAGTTCTTTCATGAAATGCTTTTAGAGCATATAATTCTAGAAACTTTTATATATACATATTTTCTTTTTTTTTGTCGAAATGTCATGGGCATAAGCCGCGTTTATACTTAGCAAATTACACATATTGGACTCTTACAATTTCATAATGTTTATGTAAGTTTTATCTCATTAGCAAATACTGAAAACTCTTTGCGCGCTAATAGGCCGTAAACTTGTGCCGACATTATTCGCGTATTTTCGTTAATAATAAAAAAAATGTTAAAGAGGAAAGAAAAAATTTTTTAGTTAAAATTCTTCAATTTTTACTCACAACATCTTGCTTGTTTGCCGCTAAGATTACCGCTCAACCGAACTGGTTGGCGACTTAAAACCAATTGCGTCATGATGCAATTCAAACCCACCCTTATTGCTTAACACAGACTAACTTCGGATTCTCTTTTGCTTCGGACAAAAAACGGACAATTTGCTCTCTTTTCATATCCCTCCTCTCTTGCAAACATCAGGTAGAAAATCAGGCGATATTTGCCAAAGAAGGACAGATGAAAACAGAATATGATTAGCGGTATACCGCTATCTTAAGTTTAATGATCTTCAAGGACAAAACGGACAAACGGACAACGGTGTTTGTGCCCTACACAAAAAAATTGGAATATGCGCGGACGTTGCAAACTACATGCATTCTGTCTGTGCTCACAATATTCAATCGTTTATAACTATCAGTATAAAGTAAAAAAAGGAAGCGAAATTAGGTTAAAAATTCAACGAAATAAATGGTTAATTCATTATGCATTGCACCAGTACGGAGTACAATGAAGCAAGAAATGTTGCACTTAGAGTAAAAATTTCAACAAATGTTTTAATTGCTGCAAAGCAGCGATCGCAAAAAGCTCATGAATATGAAAGGAATAACAAATATATTCCTTTTAACCATTAATTGTTTGTTGATATTCATCTAAATAATCAAACCCATATTATATTTCGCCAAGTTTTTCTTTACGTTGTCAAAGTGTTCGATCACCTTTTTTCCAATAAAACATATTTATCGTTTTATAACTATATTGGGGTTTAGTTTTTATTAGCTTTTTATACATTTTCTATACATTTTTTCGTGCTATTATAAATAGATCACAACTGCTACATTTTTTATAACACCCAACTTTGTCTAAAATAAATAAAATTTATTTGTATACAAAAGCTCTTATAAGGGAAGGGGCCCAAAATGTAAACCGATGTGGTTCAGGCTTAGCAAAATTACTTTTTTTGTCAGAGATGTGTGACGGTCAGATGGTAGGATATATTTTCTTCGATCCGGCCTACCTCAGCTAACATCATCAGAATAAATCAAAAGCAGGGAAGAAAGCAAAAAGACTCGTCCGTTGCTTGTCAAGTATCCGTCCGTTTCAAGTTCTATTTCCTTTAGGAGCCGTCCCCTGTAATATGTCTGTCTGACTTTTGCTATGTACGTTTGTCCGTTAACGGTGCCGTCCGTCCTTCTGTCGTTTGTTTACCTTAGGCTATCCCAACTTCGCTTTACCCTGCCCCACCAAAACCTTCTAAAAACTACATTATATTACAAATGTGTAATTTACATAATTTTGTGAAAATTAAAGCAGTTTAACTAATATCGTAAATAGGTATTTTAAATGTCGTAAATAGGTATTTTAAATAATATCATACAAAGAAAAGTTAATCTATTTCCTATTTTGGATTTAATGTTAACATTGGTTTGTTTCAGTTAAATTGGCAAAAAAAACCTTAAGTTACGGCACAAATACAATTGACATAATTTACAAACAAGTTTACTCTATATCATATAATCAACAAAATACTTGTTGAACTCAACAGAAATTTCGACTGGAATCGTAAAACTGATGTGGCTGGTTGCTGGTGGAGATGATAGCTCTCATTTTAGTGTCCATATTACTAATACTGTATCTAATTATATTTTGTTAATATTTTTGTCCGTTATGTTTATTTAAATCAACACGCACATGTTTACTTATTATTCTTTTCGGTATTTTCACTGGTTTTGTTTAATTTGATAATTGATTCGCTTCTTCATGTCAATCGCGTTATTCTTTTTATTTCAATTAAAGTAAAAATTGTCACTTTTATTGGAAGCAATAATCAT
>KK351259.1:222807-240160 GCA_000671755.1 Glossina brevipalpis | reverse complement strand
GTACTGATACATCCAGATGGATTATATTCAGCTGTGCCGAATCTTTTATACCCATCATCGTTATCTTAACAGAAGGGGAAAAGTAAATTTTAAACGTGAACGTGGCGAATGTTTTCTATATTTATGGACTACCATGGAAATATTTATTTTGCAGTCTATGAGCTCTGAGCAAAGCAGCTACAAAACAGACGCGTTTTCAGCTTATTTTATACTATAAGCGTGGCCTGTGGTCGATTGGGTCCATTTCCAATAGTAACATATGTAAAGGAACTTCCAATATTTCTGCCATATTTGAAGCCGATATATTCAGTTTTGCGGCCAGGAGAATGTTTACCACAGACATTACACAGACAAACAGCGGATAGACAAACAGATAGACAAACAGACGGACATTAAATCCATTCTAAATTTGATGCTGATCAAGAATATATATACGTTGCTGGGCCTCTAAAGCTTCTTTCTTAGTGTTGTAAACATAATGACAAAATGAGTATATCCCCATCCTTCGATGGTGGCTATAAAAGCAGGCAGAATATCAAATGCAGTTGAGGAAATTCATATCAATTGAAAAATTTGATTTTTTTCCCTTAATAGTTTTAAAGCATTTAACTCAAAACTTTTTAGAGCATTCAAATCAATTTTCATCGTTTAGAAAATCAACACCTGACTAATAAGACCCAAATTCTACGAATTCAAACTTTTTTTAACTTTTTGTTACACTTATAAGTAACAACAGAATAGGAATAGAAAGAATTTTTCTATATAATAACTTCTTGACGGATTTCAACTCAACAGTATTTCCGTTTGCAGTTTTGTCGCGTCAAAGTCAACTTTTCCAACATTCAATTGTGTTTATGGTTATAGCGACCGTTGATTGCTTAACACGTGCATTTCACAAAAGCCATTTCATGGCAATCTTTGACCTAACAGTAATTTTGCTCACGCTTTTTCTCGTGTTTTCAGCTTGTTCGTCTCGATAATATTTGCATAGCAGCATGTATCTCATGAGCTTATCCAGTTTATTTTAATTTTTAATTTAATTTAATCTTAACATTTAAAAAAATCAAATCAATTTAATAAAAAATGGATGGTTTTATTCCGTTTCACACTACGATAATCGAAACTGAATTGCACAGAGATCGAGAAATTCTAATCACTTTTTTAGTACTTATAAGATAATATCCTACAAAAAAGTTTTATAAGTTTTACCATAATTTTCGTCAAAGGCATCATATAAACAGTAATGCAAACAAAAAATAAAAATAAACAAATAACAATTATAAGCGATAATAGAAACTATGTACTTCGTAGAAATTCTCTCATGCTATATTTATGTACAATCATAGCAAATAGCATCAAAACATTTCGACCGATGTGTCAATTTGTCATGAATAGATGAACATTTCTAGATGAGAATTTCTACGAAGTACATAGTTTCTATTATCGCTTATAATTGTTATTTGTTTATTTTTATTTTTTTATTTCGTAAAATTGTTACAAATATAATTAGTTGTTAAACTGCCTCTTTTGTGTTATAATCGCTGACCGGTGAGAACCTGTGTCAGGTAGAAGCTTATCTTGCCGTGTCGTCTTTTCATCCACGACGATATGCTCGGGAGCAGCGAGAACGTTCATCGTACATTTCGCCGCGTTCTCCCAGCGCTCTTGCCACCTCTTCACTACGATCAAGCGTTCCTTCTTCTTGTGAGCGGTCCCTTGTAGCCGACCTATTCGGCTCCGCCAGGACGATAATCGGCATCGAATCTGCCATCACCAGGATGTGCAAGAGCTTGCTTTGGAGGAGCCTAAGAAATTTATGCACATATTTAACGAATAGCTTTGCCATCAAATTAAGTTATTTTATCTCTTGCATAATATCTTTTCATAGTAAGCATGTGTGTAAAAAACTCACATAACAGTATATTTGCGTAAAAAGCCTGGCTCACATGCAAAATTGGCAAAATAATTCTTAATTCTCTAGTTAAACGCATACCCTAATGTATGTATATACAACATATCTATATACGCATCTATATAAATGTGCGCACATATAAATTCATAAAAACCCAGAAACTTTTATAAAAGTTATACTGTTTTGCTACTGAGAGTGTGTCAAAGTTCTTCTGTAAATGAGCTTTTTTCATGCGCCCACTGATATTTCAATAATAGGTTTAGCGTTTTTATCTCTTAATTTTAATCTCTGAAAAATATTTTTTTATTCGTGTTTTTGGGGCAAAGTTTTGGTACAATGAAAAGAAATAAAACCAAAAATACGATACAAATAAAAGAAGGACTAAAAAAGGACTGCTACTGTAGTACTACTACTATAACAACTGGTGAGAATATATGTAATCTATAAACGAAACTTTTGCCATCACTTTCATATGTCATATATTTCGGCATTTAATTTAAAATATAATTTGGCAGTCATGTCCGATGTAGCTGTTCGGTGCGTATAAGTAATTTTTAATTTTCAACAATTATTGTGCTAATGTTTATTACTACCGGTCATATATATTCTAAGTCCTAATCAGCATCTTAAGTGATATTGTGAAATATTTTAGTTTCGTTCAAAGAATGGTCACGCAAGCATTGTTTGCAGATAAAAGTAAAAGTAAAAAGGGCCTTAATTTTCATTACGATGTTGTTTTTTGGTTAATACTTTGATGCCTTTAATTTCAAAATTTTAACTAAAATGGAGCAACTGACTTTTCATTCACAACTTACTTACCTTTGCTTTATGATGGTAAAGAATGGCAATCTTAATGAATACTTGAAGTCAAGGGTTGACACTTATGTGCTCTTATAGTTCTTTTTTTCTTAACAAGTTTACGGATCAGTCTTTGAATATCTTCCTCATTGTCGGAATATTGAATCTTTATTTCCAAGTTTCTTAGTAAGATTAATGTCATTCACGCATCCAAGGTATTATCTGTTTTCAAAATTTCGTGGGTTGTGACAGTGCCAAGGAACATATAACAGGCATGAGCTAAATGTAGGCCGAATATATCGCCCTTATCCAAAGAGCCAAGGTAGTTAAATTCATCAGGAGGTTGCTTTGTGAAATGAATTTCAATGAATACCTCGAACAAGCTTTCACAATATCTTACGATAACCAGGAATATATTATTTCTCTCACTTGGTTTGTTTTTGCTAATATTTCAATTAACAAGAGGAGTCTAAATATATAAACCTAACGCAGACTTAAACTCAGGCTAGATATTCTCTGAGCTAAATACAGAAGCCGAAAATTAATCTAAACTGTATATTATTAGAATAAATAGAAATTTAAATTTAATTTAAAGACATCCTTAAAATCTTGGAAATTACTCTGCTCGAGCGCTATGTTAGGGTAAACGGTGCTTGTTATTCAATCTCTATTTTCGCACCAACGATGTAAAACTGGATGTACTGCACCCGCTTAGCTTTTTGAAGAATTTCATTATTAACGTTTCTTCGTCCAGAGGGCGATACTTACACAATGGAATTCCCACAGCGAAAACGAGCAAAGCATTCAAGTGTTGTTGGTTTTGCTAAAAAATTTTTACTGTACACACAAAGCCCGCAACATGTGATTGCCTCGGTCGATGGCATTCTATAAAACAAAGCGAATTTTTCCAGAAACTCAGATTGTCTTCAAAACGCAGTTACTTTCGACTGAACTAATAACGATTACTGAAGATGGGGATTATTAGTTTTGTCAAGTTGCTTGCAACACACGAAAAGAGGCTTCAGACAGCTCATAGAGTATATATATTACTGATCAGCATCAAATTTAGAATCGATGTAAGCATGTTCGTCTGCTCCTCTGTCCGCCTGTCCGTCTGTCTGTGTGTTCTTCTATGTAATGTCTGTAGTAAACTTTCTACTGGCCGAAAACTGAAGATATCAGCTTCAAATTTGCCAGAAACATTAGACATTAGGTTGATGTTGAAAATGAGCTAAATCGATCGAATGAGGTCCTAACATTGAAACGTACGTCGTCATTACTCAGCAACCATCGAAGACGCATCAATAAAAATTTCCAGAAATATTGCGCTAGCTATCGCACAGTGTTTGTGCAAAAATCGACCACGTCTACTCGATACATTAATATATTGGCATTTAACTATTTTGTGAAAACATTTGTAAAATAATTATTATTACTATTAATTTGAAAGAAGCTTCAGAGACCCCATAAGGCGAATATAAGTTAAGAACCATTCTAAAAAAGAATAAAAACTCACGAATCACTCTAACTGAAAGTAGAAATTCAAGAACCACTCTAATAAATTGTTGATAATATTGAAAACTGAACAACTCAGCTTTCAGTATTTCCCTAGAAGAATGTTGGTTATAATAAACTGACGAACGCAGTTTTCTAAATTTCATTTAAATTTTGTCAAATTGAGAAATTATGCTTTTTCAGGTGTTCGACTATAAACCTAAAGTGCTGACTATAAATAGTTGGTAATTTTTGTAATCAATTTGACTTCGAATTTTAGCTTAATTCTAATCAGAACGTGTAATTGCTAAATAAAATAAAAAATTTTAATAAAAAGAAAATTAATTCTTATTAATTTACTTACATTCTTGATCAGTATCCAATTCGAAATCTACCTAGCAGTGTCCGTCCGTACGTCTATTCATCTGGCTGTGTGCTAACTTTCCAAATGTCTGTGCACTTTCGCGTTCGCAAAAGTTAGAATATTTGGATCACATTTCCCAAACACATTGAAAGTTTTTGCAAATAGATTGATATGAAAAATGGGGTAAATCGGTCAAAGGCCTACAGTGCAAAATAAGTTGAAAACATTTCTACTTTCTTGGTGTTTCACTTGCTACTTGCGGAGCGCACGACTAAAATTTTCAGAGTATTCCATAAGAAGAGAACAAATCTGCCACGCCAATCTATTAGAATGTAGATGCTTAACCTTTTTTTTAAAAATAAAGGTGGTGGCACGGCCGCATATAATTTTGTTAGTTGTTGTTACTTGTTGTTAATTTCTAGTCTTTGCTTAAATCAAAAAATTCTTCCAGATAATTACAAATGCTAAAGAAGCCAAAGTAAATCCTATATTATTGGGTCGTGGCCACTAAGTACTTTCCGATTTCTTCAATAAAATAAAAGGCTTTTTTTCCGCTTGAAATGATGTTTAATCTATAATGTATTTTCTATTTTGTTCAATGACATTTTACCATCTCTCTGACAACTTGAAAATTCCATGCTCGTAGAAAGTCTGATCCTTTTCGGCTAAAAGCTGAGTTAAGTGAGATTTGACAACGTCTTCATCGTTGAAAGTTTTACCACAAAGGGAGTTGGCCAGGGATCGAAATAAGTGGTAATCCGTTGGCGCATGATCAGGACTATATGTTGGGTGTACCATCAATTCTCAACCAAGATCCACAAATTTTCGCCGAGTGGCCAAAGAAGTGTGCGGCCTATCATTGTCCTGGTGGAAAATGACACCTTTACGATTGACCAATTCTGGTCGCTTTTCCTTGACCGCTGCATTCAATTTGTCCAATTGCAGACAGCCAACCTCCGAATTAATGGGTTCGTTCCTTAGAAGCAACTCAAAGTACATGGGACCTTTCCAATCCAACCAAATTGATAGCAAAATCTTGACGATCCGCTTCCGCGATGCTTTTGATCTGATTCTCATTAAGCTCAACTGGTAGACCTGAACGTTGGTCATCTTTAAGAGAAAAATCTCCAGAACGCAATTTTTCAAACCAATTTCGGCATTGCCTTCTCTTTAAAGGCTTCATCACCATAAACATTACGTAACTTGCCCTGCGTTCTTTTCGTTACGAAAGTAATAAAGCAAAATATTGCGGAAATGTCCGCGTTTGCAACGTCGACGAATAAACATTAACGGCTAACCCCAGATCTGATTTAGTAAATTTATATTTTCCAATATATTGATTTGCATAACGCCGAAAATAAGAATTTGCGAAGCTAGCGGAGTTCGCGGTATATTGAATATACGAAAGTAAGCTCAAAAGTGTTCTAAGTAAAAATGCTTTCTTTATTCCTTAAAAGTATTGCTTATATACTAAAAATATTATAGTCCTTACAGCTAACGCATAAGTTAAGTTTAGTAATTAATTTGTAATTAAGAAAATTATCTGTTAAAAAAATGAATCCAAAAATTGCAGTCTGCTTAAACGTTTTGATGTATTAAATTATTTAATAACAAATAGCTGTTTAGGTATGTTAGATACATTGCGATAGGATGACCGAATTCGTACATGAGGTGAGGAAAAGCATTGAGTTTAGTAATAGAATTTAAAATATTATAAATAAGAACTAAGATTTTATTATTGTCTTTACAAAATTTTAATTGTACCTGTTTCTGTCCATTCCATTTACTACCTTTGTGAATAATTATAAATTATTTGAGACACCTGTTAATTACTATTGTTACCCTGCTTAATATATTATTCTAAAAAACCATGAAATCTACTTTGCTTTCATTAGTACGTTAGCTTCAGAAATTTTTGCTTTCATTTTACAGTGAAATAACGGAGAAAAAATGAAAATGAGAAGGAAGAGGAAATGAACACAGATGTGATATGTTTGCACAACAAAAAAGAAAAAAAGTTAAAAAAGTAAATAAGAAAATTATGTTCGGCTTTGATCGAATATTTTAGATTCACCGCGTTCGTTTTAGAAAAAAACTCGAAGAAAACTGAATCTACGGTATTCTATATTAATGGATGGTTGTTGTAGATTTTTAATTTTTTGGAATACCGACGAAATTTTTATTGTACATCTTTCGGTAGTTTTTAAGTAGTGAGCTGAACAACCGAAAAGAAGTTTTTATTATACTTAAGGCCGATTTTACCGATTTGTTCCATTCCCAATACCAGTGTGTAGGTTCAAAATCCAGATATCGTAATTTTTGCTATTATACAGACAGACGGCCATACTTAAATCGATTGATGCTTATCAAGAACATATATACATTACATGGCTTTAGAAGCTGATTTCTGCGTTGCAAACCAAATTAATATATTTTTATTCTTCGATGGCAGGTATAGAAAATAAAATAAATTAAAATGAAGATGTTTACAAAAATATGTAAAAATTGCATGGAATTGGCATTTGTTTCCGATTGTTGTAGAAGTTACACGACAAGAAAATTTCACAAATAATTAACAAACAAAATAATATTTTCCAGGTAAAACTGTGTTCAAATAAGAACTAAATTTATGTTAGTAGCGTCGCCTTTATGATAATTTGTTTAAAAATACTCAATGCGTGCAAAATTATTTGAATGTAAATTGTGTGGGTTCCTCTTTAATTCTTAGTTTTTTTTCATCTTTGGTAGTTATGTAATTAGCCTATACAGAAGAAAAACTTGGGTACGTCTCACTCAAAGGCAGGTGATGTCGAATCAAATCTACAGCATTGTTCATAAGCAATTAAATATTTTTTCATTTACAAATCACAACGCGATATTTTGCTAATACTTGAGAGCAATTTGTAGTGGAAAGTAAAGTACTTGTACGTACAATTCAATCTGCTAGCCAGCGAAGAACGTTAAAATTAGACCATGCAAGAAGACAGTAAAAAACTTATGGTATAATCCCAATTATTCGTTACGTATATTCTTCAGCCTTTTAGCAAAATTTGAACCTGACTGAAATGCTTGGCTGTTTTTTTTGCTTTTTATTTCTATGTACAATGATGCCTGTTTGTATAAAATTCGTGCATGCAAAAAAGAAAATAAATAAAAAAGACTATTCAGGGTCTAAAAGCGAAAGATAAATAACCTAAAGCCATTATTCACATGTCAACGAAACGGTAAAATACTAATATATAGGAGAACTTTGACGCAGAACGTGGAACAAAAAGTGTTCGTTACTTTTTCTTTTAGATTAACCTTTATGAAACTTCTGGGTTGGTTTGTTTATTATATATCTGCGAATGTATTTTTCTATTTATATGGGTACGACTGTATGTTCAATTTTCTAAGCAAGGCAGGGTTTTACTTGCAATATGTTACTATAGGTGTTCAACGTATATACACTTTTCCTCAAAGGATATTATGCAAGAGAGAGAGATAAAATAACTTAATCTGATACCAAAGCGATTCGTTATAAATGCGCATAAATTTCTTAGACTGTTGCAAACTTTGTTGACTCATTGAGTGTTCAACTATACATTTGAAAATTTTAACTGAAATATAAGATTTGTTTTTACATTAGATCTAAATTCTTGCAAGTACTAGAAATCACAAATATACGATTACATATTTATGTAACGTTCTGATGTAATACACCATTATTTTACATATAAATGTACTTCAACAATACGAAGGACAGGAAAATTTATTTATTAGTCCAAAATTTTCGGATTTATTGCGTCTGCAATACGTGGTTAACGAAATAAATCAGAAACGAACGCAATCAAGTATTAAATTTAAGTACTTTAAATAGAGAAACCACTTTTTTCAAACCACGTTTTTCAAAATATCTTTAAAATGACATTCTCTAGTGAATCATTCTTATATACATACGTTAACAAGAGATTATTTTTTTTTGGAAAAATGAATTTTTTCACTGAAATATCCAAAATTCAATATTTTTGGAAATTCGCTCATCAGAAACGATTTTTTAAATATTTTTCATATATATATTGCTTTTCATACTTAAATTTATATTGATTCCCTTAAATTAAAATTGGCAAAAAAATAACGAAGAAATCGGCGGAAAGAAAGTTTGAATGTTTCATACCCACCACCTTTATCTTCGAAAATATGTTGAAAAGATTAAATATCGACACTCTACAATATTGGGTAGACGTGGCAGTTATTTCGACTTTTCGAAGCAGAGGTGTTTTTTGCTTATATTATATAAGGTAGGCGCGTCCTACGACCGACCGATTATTCTCCTCTCCTTCGGTCGTGGGTATAAAAAAGGTTTCGTTTTAAGTCGTTACAGATTTCAAGACGTCCTTATTGACTACAAAATTTCATTTCCCGTTAAGGTTAACTCTTCATAAAGAATCAAATTCGTTGTAGTGAAATAAGCGTAATCAGTAAATGAACTTCGGCTTCGATTTGGAAAATTTCAAACTTGACAAAAATAAATTTACAGATCTAAATAAATTTTAACTTGGAATTCAACCAATTATGAATACTTAAGGTAGAGTACAAATTGAAAAATGAAAAACCAACTAAGGATGCGTTGATATAACGATTAATCTCACTATGTGATCATAGTTATGTTACATTGCAGAATTTTATGGAAGAAGATGCAACAAACAAAGAAAATTAAACAATAGCAACACCAACAGCAGCGAAAGGCGGAAAGAATTGACGATGGCGTAATGTCGCAGAGATTGGGTGATTCATAGGAAAAGGGAGAAAGTATAGGTTTTTCACAATAATATGAAAAATTTAAATATGCGTTATGCTAGATTTTGAAAGAAGATTAAGTAAAAAGTGGATTTAAATGGATATCACGCGGCATCCACCAGCATTTGCGCTTATCTTACAGCGCGCTACGGCGCATTTTGCATTTGGACATGCATCGCCCACCCTTACAAAATTCAGCTAACATAAGAGCTAAAGCTGCCGATGATATGCTGATTGGGTGCTCGAACGGGAGAATTTGGATGACGATTTTTTGCATCGGATTTTCTTCAGTGATTAGGTTACTATTATAAAACCGCCAAATAGGTGACTTTATATGTAATACAAGTGATATGATTGTTGTGAAAGCACTTATGTGAAATGCATACATATTCACTGTGGTCAGAAGTATATCTGAATGCAAAAAGTTGACTTGGGTACTAAAAGAGGATAAATAAAAGTGAAAGCAGACATACTGCTGAGTTAAAAATAATTAAGAAGTTATCAGTAGAAAACTCGCTCTTTTCCTTATTTCTTTTAATATTAAGTAAAGTAAACAAAAGTTAAGGTTCACATGTGAATGTATCCAGTGATTCGAAGCGTTAAGAACTAAAAAGTCTTAAGTTAAAATCTGTTAGAAAATTTGGTACAAAATATTACGATATATTTGTTGAAGTTTAGCTACTAGCTATTAACTTACCTACAGCTGTGTATTCATCCCAATTTGAAAGTTATTCGAGAAAATTTTATTTTTATTTTTACCGCTACAGTTATATAGTTAGTTTTACTTTAAGTACAATTCGTTTTCGTACAATTTCGTTGGATATAGCATCAATGATCTATTTTCTACTTGATTAAGTTTTAGACTGAAACTCCTTAATATTTTAACGTCTCAGTGATACTTATTATCGTACTTGGTACTTGGTGATGAAGGCGGTGAAATAATGGATATTTTGGATACATTTGAAGATAATTAAAATGTTGTACATTGTTACGAAAGAGCTAGAATGTCCTAAGAGGGTAACAAATGTTCCGAACATATCGCGAAACCAACACAATAAAATCTATCAAGAGAACTTACTAGGTTGTAAACCTCAATCAATTAAAAATAATTTTAAAATATTTTTCCATAGTTTTGTCCTATATTAAGTGCGTTGGAATTCCTGACTGTAATGCTAAACAATAAAAAAAATAATTTTTTTTTATGATTAAAAAAAATTTCCCTACTACCCACATAGACTGTAACTTTAACACACGGCTAAGTATAAAGTATCAATAATAAACATTTATTTCATTGAATATTTAACCTGATTTTTTCTCCTTTTTATTTTATGCCGATTGTTGCAAACAATTGAATTTTGTTATGCAAATGAAATGCATCTGTGCATTGTGAGCAGCAGAGTCTACGCCGTAAAAGAACAACACGACTTATAGCTTCTATCTTATATAAATTATATCTTCCAATTTTCTTTATAAGTACTTTGCTCTGGTAAACTTGCTTTGATAACGCATTTAGAAAGTCCAGTCTATGTTCTCTACGCGTGGACGAAGGGAACAGTTGTGACTTACACATAGGACAACGAGTAATTGTTTATCCTTTCGATGACAATACGGAGATACTTTCACTAAATTTAACTTTATCAATGATTTTCATTTCTAATATACAATAAATAATACCATAAACAATTAATTGCAAAAGCCTCTTCAATTTATTAACATTTTCATTCAGGATTTTACAATTTTTCATCTAAAAACTGTATTTGACTTATGTTACTGTGCTTATTACGACCTCTTCAAAATTGTTCTAGACAATTGCAGACGCAAACTTACTTACACTAAATTGAACTTTTATCAATGATTTTCATTTCTAATATACGATAAACAATACAATAAACAATTAAATGCAAATGCCTTTTCAATTTATTAACATTTTCATTTATGATTTTACAATTTTAAATCTAAAAACTATTTAACGAAAAGTTTCTTATCGTTTTCGTTTAAATCTAAACGCTGTACGCAGCATTGATTCACCCGCAAACCCCAAAAGACAATCGCTTTCAGTGGTGCGGCGAGTAGACAACATAATTGAAAATTAAGAAAATTGATGATTTCAAGCTCATGATTTGCGCTTTTTGGCTTTTTTGTCATGATAACTAGGTAACAACAACAAAAAGAAATATAAATAAGTAAGCAAACAAATTACTTTTACTTAAAAAAAGGAAGATATCGTTCTTTTGTTATCCTTGTGCTACCAAGAGGTTAACACGAATTTTTGAGTT
This sequence comes from Glossina brevipalpis, assembly GCA_000671755.1. Lineage (NCBI taxonomy): Eukaryota > Metazoa > Arthropoda > Insecta > Diptera > Glossinidae > Glossina > Glossina brevipalpis. The sequence continues at coordinate 228,537 of KK351259.1, read as the reverse complement.
CTTCCCTTTTTCTCTCTTGTCTAAAGATTGGCTGTAAGAGAGATAATTGCTGTAGCTAGACATTATGGATTGCATATATGGTACAAATTCTTCTAATACTTTGCATACTTCACGTTCTGAACCATAAGGTCGTGATAGGCCAGTTTTATTTTCTGATGTCCACAAGAAGAACAATTTACAAGCTTATCTGCTACAGTAATTGGCAAGAAGGCATGCAAGCTTTCTGAGAGCGAAGCGGCTTCATGCAACTTTCTCTTCCCAATACTAAGACAAAAATACTTTCCTCCATTTCTGAGATCGCAATCACTGTATGATCGGAATATATTCATTAGGAAAAGCATTTGTGTGTTTGCATTTTATGTAAGCTTTCGAGTCGTTCTCATAATTAAATACACAAAAGCTATTATCTACCAGGAAGGCTAAATATAATTTTGGTACGCTATGCAAGCCTGTAAATTTGACAAAGTATGTGTGATGCGTACGATCGTTAATTAGAACATCTTAGGAAGCTTTCGACCTAAAATTCTATATATATAACATTTATACGTTTTTTCCAAAGGAAATAATTTTTAATCGTGACTTAAGTTTTACTTATCTTAAAGTTGTCTTCACTTAGATTTTTGCATCATGGTTCGCCTGTTCTTTTTCTTGGTTCATTCAGACTTTGTTCACGAGTGTACTTGTACAAGACTTTTGTTGGTCTTCAGCTTCTAAATGAATTTTCATTTGAAAAAACATTTCACTTGAAGAGAATTCCTCAACAATTGGCAATGGAAAGCGAAGGAATCTCAGTCGAAAACCAAATGTTTTCGGCGGAGATTTCTCAAAATCCGTCTGCTCGCATCTAACTAAATTCTAATCCAACGTTAGCTTATGCATAACTTAGTCTTGTACCTTCCATTCGAACGAAGGAAATGTGAGATCAAAATATGGGACGAACTTTAGTCCTGACAACATTTAAGGAAATTTTTATGTTGCATTACTTTATTGTTGTTTCTGTTACTGACGAAATGTTGAATTAATGCCATAACTGAGTTAAAACACAAAGCGGAAAGTAAAAAGAAGAACGAAGTTGTCTGGATAACGACAGGAAATAAATAAACAGATCCAAATGGACCCACATGACACAATTCACTTGCATGTTTACTTGTATACAATTGAAAATGTTTTTATTCGATTGCAGTCAAACAAATATCTACCTATACAAAGATACGTAAGGACACCCATATATACATAAAGTACAGTTAAAGCTTTTAAACTCCTGCAGCACTGTGCTTGAATACGAATAGCGGAATGACTGTGCGCCCAAGCTTAAAATTAAACTAATGTGCTGTGTTTTCAGTACAATACATATTTTACTCATTGTTAGTTAAATTATTGTGGTGACTGTTAGTCTAGTTATTATAGATGCTTTCCTACTATTTTTCTTGTGTCAACTTATCTTCTTCTTTATTTTTTCTGCTAATTAATTAATTAGACGAATTCTTATGGTAAAGTGCAAGTATCTGTTAGAGTACAAATAAATGACGTGAAGTAGCTTTGGCATTAACTAACAGTTAGTTTAGTTTAGAACCAAAGAAAGGAAGGAACTTTTAATAATAATGACGACATCAGTTTTTATGATTGAACTTAGTCTTAATAATGTCTGCAATTTATATATAAAATAAATCGGTGTATAATTTTAACAATTTCCGTTTTCCAACAATCTAAACGGAAGTTTATTTGCATCTGCTTTGCTGTCGCTAAAAACACCGTTAAAACTTTCCAACCAATTGTTTTAACATTAAAGATTGAGTTTTACGCTTGATTGCTCAGTTTAATATATATGTATATAACGGTTTTATTGTTACATAGTTATGCAATTCAGTCAAATTTATTGATAATTATTGACAAATTTTGCCATTTATATTCATTTGCTTTCATTTAGGTGGTTACATTTTTTAACCGCCATAGTCTTCAGGCTATTTATTCCAACCGTAATATGAAGTTATACTTATTTTGTACTTACATAATCCATATCCGGAAGTATATAAATTTTTTGGTAACCTGGGGTTAAAACTTATCCGTGGTCTGCCATTGTTCTTGCAACGCTCTTCTGTAAATCATACAGCTGGCAACAATTCACTGCTGACTTGCAAATTGAAACGTACAACATAATGCTTATCTAGAACGAACACTACACTGTGAAATTACTGTCAGTGGAAACACACAAACATTCCGGAAAAAATAATAAGGTACGCGATTTAAAATTGTAAGAAGATTTATAAAAACTTTTATGAAAAGATTGCACGCGATATCGTCGTCTGTATGAGGAAACTCTCACGAAAAAATTCATACAATTTTTAACCATATTTTCGTTTTTCAATTTTTTTTGTCCACTATAACAACTTCGTTTAGAAAATTTGTTAAAATATTCTGTTGTTCAAAGCACGAAAAAGTTTGGAATTTTTATTAACTTTTTAACTTTAACTTTTTAAACTTTTTATGTCTAATTTTAATTTCACATTTAAAAGGATATTATTCTAATTCCTTTAGCAATATATCAATCTATCCAAATGAATCTCTGAGAGATATTTTTTCCAGTAAGTTGTTTATAAACTTTAGTTCTAAAACAATTTTCTATTCTCAGAAAATACTTTTGATCAAATAAAAAGGATGTACAGATTTCCGGTAAAGGTACCCATCACCGAGAAAGCACTATGGGATATTGCACGATGCTTTGCAAGCAACAAATGTCAAAAAGGCTGACATGATAGAAAGACGCAAGTCAGTCAAGATTTCACCAAACTTCGTAAATTTTTTTATAGAATTTTATTTTAGCATCTGTGTTATTGGTTTAGGACTCAGCATCGAGAAGACTTATACCTCTTGCCCGCTATAGTCTATGGCCTTTCTTCGCACTAACTAAACTATGGATTGATTACAAAGCTTCCGAAAACGGCACTTAATTATTAACTCTTATAAAAGCAAGTGACAAAAGTCTAAATTGCTGCCTGCGTTTACTTTTTTCCGAGCGTATGCTTTTTCAAAATGATCCACAAACCGTCTAATTAATCTCGCACGCAGCTGTAGTATTTTCTTCATATCTGTTTTGTCTATGCAAAGGGAACATTATGAAATTCGCCCAGTAAATTGAAGAAGCTCCGCTTATATGAAAACAGTGCACCGTGTACAAGCGTGAAAGGTGAATTTGAGAAACAACCGCGTGACACCATGTGTAGAAAATAAACATGACTGAAGTGGCACTTTCTTATAGACCGCATGTCTCTCAACAATACTAAGTCATATATCGCAAAACAAAAGTATTTTTCCTGACAACGAAGATGTTGAGATTTGTGGCAAATAAAGACTTCTCGGCGATGCCTTATTGGTATTTCACTGATGGGTTACTGTAACTGTAAACAACTTCTTTGTTCACGTGCATCTCCCTAGTCTGTAGCAAATTTCTAAAAGCAACGAAAACTTGCATAAAACTTCCTTTTGTTAAAAAAAGTAAAAAAAAAATATAAAAAACACGCTTTATATAGACTGAACTTTCTAAATACTTTATCAAAAGCGAGTTTACATAGATCGCAATATAGGTAGAATGCTGTTGTTCACAATTTTTAATTTACCAGAACAAGGTTTATTATTACTTAGTTGCTTACAGTATCCAACTTTTGACTGCTGCAATATGATTTGTTTCAAACTTCACTATATCTTAACTATTCTTTAGGGTTCTGGAACTGCGTGCTATGATTTTATTAGCAAAAAAAAATTAATTACTATTTTTCATCTCATTCAAAAACTTTTATAGGCTAAACCAACTGCTTAGATTCCATTTGCGATCTTGTTAAAATGCTAAGTTTTAACCACTATTGGTGAACAATCTATTAAAAGGGTTTAAAAAACACGCATCAATTCGATTGAAGTTTAAAAATGTTCATTCAATTTGAAAGTCACAACAGAAGTAATCTAAGAGAGGATGAGGCTTTTCCTTACGAGATGGTGATTATAGCTTAAGAAAGAAAGAAAAATATCGAACATAACGGTGGCAGCAGATCTTTGGTTAATTGTTTTAGTTTCTATGATAGTTTCTTTTAAAACATTTGGTGTGCTATGGAATTAAGTTAGATGATTGAAAATAGGAAAGTTTTATGATTTGTATATTCAGATTTTTGTGTGCTTTTGGACCGATTTAGCTAATTTTTATACCTAAAGTCGTAAATTTTTCAGAAAATGTCTTGTGATCGTAATCGGTACTTCCACAGACTGTGAAACATTAAATTTTGCTCTTCATGTTACTAGCAATTCTATATATATTTGTAGCATCTTCTCTGCTTACGGGTACATATTTTCAATATCCTTCAAGTCTAAGATGTCTCCACCTATAGATGGATATAAAAAAAAGCATTTTTTTAACTTTTTCTTTCTCTCTCTGAATTTCTAAAATTGAGGTGTAACTGGCAAATTCCTTAATGTAAATTTTGTTTTTGTTTACATATTTCTTTTAGAAAATTTTATACAAACACGTGTAATACGCCGCATATACGAATGATGTTAAGGAAGGATGCCAGCGGATGCAGTAATGTTAACTTCTTCTTTTTAAATGCGTATGTGTGAGTAGCACTTAGCTTATGTATTTGCTTATTTGCAATTCCAAAGCCATTCTTGTGAGAAGAATGTAGGCAATCATTTTCTTGTCGAAAGAAAAATATTTTTCGGCTTTTTTAAAATTTTTTCTACAAGAATTTACATAAGTAATAGAAGCAAATATTTATGTGTGTAAACATACTATATATATGTAATATGACAATAAAATTTAGTTGGAAAAAAAAACTTTTAAACTTGCCTTCTGACTAGGGCTTCATTAAAATCGCAAAGAATTTCAAAATGTCGTAATATATACCAGATTACAAACAGTACAGCTGTTAGAGAGATTCTTTTTTTTCATTTTAGGCAGCATCAAAAAGTTTGATTTACGTAAAGACAAAGTTCTTTGAAAATAGAGAAATTTGATAGGAGAAAAACAAAGAAAATAATGAAAGTTTTTAACACAAATCTTTAATACTCAATGTCTGAGCTGAATATAAATAAAAATCTTTTGAATTTCCTTTAATTATAGTCATACCAGTGAGATCATCAAAGTGTTTTAGTAAGAAAATCTGCCAGTTTTTATCTATCATGTATGATATCGCCATTCAGACATATATTTTGATGATGTGTGGAATAATCACTTATCACTTGATATTTTTAAACGAACACCAATTTGTGGAAATTTCCTTCTTTGCAGGTCTTTTTTGTAGGTCTTAGTTTTTATTATATTCTGACTGCAGTATACATAAGCAGTACTGCAAATACGATCTGATTGAAAGTGTTTATATGTAGGCCACTACAATCACTGCAGTTGCAACATGCATAGCTGCATGCTTTTAGGCCTTCTTACGCTAGCATTTCTATATAATAAATCCACAACTACCAATTGGATTTTATGTCCATTTGGTCGCTATTTCTGAAGTCAAATATTACTATTTGCGGAAGAGAAATTAATTGAGCACTAGCATCAGCTAGCACGAGATCTTATATATTACAAGGGCCTGTAGAAGATGAAGAACCCGAGTCTGATTTATCCGTAACGGAATTAAAGATCAAACGACAGGAAGAATTGGAAGCGTTGGCTTTAGAAAGAGAACGGAAAAATACTGAAGCAGAAGAAAGAGCACGCAGTGAAGGTTGTTCTTGGGGTATGGC
>KK351259.1:173858-200122 GCA_000671755.1 Glossina brevipalpis | reverse complement strand
AATAATGGATTTCTTTTTCCCCAAACTATTATATGCAAATTGGAATGACTGTTTTCATCAATTTCCAACGAAATTCAGAAAAGTGGCGAAACGCTTTTTTTAGGCAGAATATTGAAATCGTAATCGTCACCGCAATAGACAATCGTAGGGCAGACGAAAATATATAAATGAAAGATCAACCATCAAAATAAACATATGTTTAGTTACAAACGTTGTCTGTCAATCCTATTTACTAACTAGTAAGCCTTGAGATAGCATTACTTGTGGAAATTTCTATTGATCTATCTACGAGTTTTATGAGCAATGAGCAAAAGATCAAATTTTTGTTCCGTTCAAAAACACAGATGTTCTCAATTCACGTTATACTGTGGTCGTGTCCTTTGACCGATTCAGCTTATTTTTAATGCGAACCTGCGTAGAAGAAATTCCAACGTTTGTGACGATTACTTGATTTCTGAACACAAGAAACTGTTTACTACAGACAATACGCAGATGGACGGACTGACTGACGCACATGCCTAAATTGATTCGATACTTTGTTCGGTCTCTGAAGTTTCCTTCTAGGCATTACAAACGAAATAACAACATGGATATACACCTCAATTTCGGTGGTGAGTTTAAAAGTGAATGTAATGCTGAAAGTTTTTGAGGTATTTTGAATTCAATAACTGCTATAAAAAATGTTCTTTAAATCTATGTAGGTAATGGAATTCTTCAATATACATCACGAAAGAACTTAAAGCACTAAGTTACGGTTTTATGTTTGAATCATTTTGTTAAACCCCTCTTCTTTAGTCTGCTTTACTTTGAACGTATTTCCAATAAATAAACGCTTATTGATCATTTCAGTCAAATTGTGTTTTTCAAGCAAGGTACTTAGGATTGATTAACAATTTCCCTGCTTGAATGCAAGCAAACATATACTTCTTTACTGCTTCCCTTGCTTGCGCAGCGTTTCTATGCACAATTTATTCGTTGTTTTAATGGTATTGACTTGTTCTGTAGTTGACGCTTTCCTTTTCACGTTACAGCGCATTTTGTCAGATTTACCAAAAGAAAAAGTATATAAAATCCATAGCTATGAATAGTGTGAGGAATGTTGAGCAACAAAAAATTGTGAATAATTTCACTTCTAAAGACAAAGCACTAAGTTTCATACACCGTGTGTAGGGGTAAAAGTGAAAGTTTGACTTTAAAGTGTTAACTCGACGCCATTTTGGTAGTGCCATTCAATTTACTTAAAATATTTAACTTTGAAACTAATATTTAAGCCGTATAGCTGACACGATTTTTCTATAATTGTATAGCGTTTAAATTTCCGATGAAAATGTATAGAATCTTAAGCAAATCATGAAAACCCGATTAGCAAGCAATGGTGGCACCAACATGACCATCACAATTGAAAGACGTTCCTAAATATTTGGATTGCACTTTTACTATAAATCGGAGTTTTAAGGGCAACTGTTAAGATCTCAGCGAAGACTATAAATGTTAGATTTGTAAGAGCTTGGAGGGATATATAAAAACGAACTCTGATCTACCGATATGAAATAATAATTCAATGTAATGTAAAAAGTACTCGTTTACCTTTATTGCTTATCGGTGTGTATGAAACTCTGAAGTATTTACTATTTCTATGAAGAAGAGCATAGAAAAAAGTTTCAAGAAGAAAAAAATATAAGGTTATGACTGAACCAAGTAAAGAGTCACAGTAGTTGCCATGGTATTGTAAAAGTTAAAATTTTCGCTTACTATGCGAGCCATCAATTCGCCGTCAAATAATGCTTTGTAGTTCTGCCTTTTGCTTCTACTAGACTTCTAATAGTACATAATAAATAGTACTCTAGAAAGTCTTTATTATTAATTAAAACTAGTAGCGAGATTTTGAGCAACATCACGCAACCGTCAAAAGTCAGATTTTAATATGTTAGAAATTAAATTTTTTTAAACGCCCCGAAAGCTTTGTGCATTCCATTTCTTCTGTTTGTAAGCCTTCCATTGATTTCACTCGATTTTTCGCGACTTACTTTTATCGGCTGTAAATAGCTATCGTCGCAGATATATTCGACTGTGTTATACTGTTCTGCTTTACGTCTCGTTTAAACTAGACCCCCAAGACATTACAACTGATAGCATTCTGCGTTTAACAGTGCGGTAGTTTTATTTTTATAAGAACTATTTTGAACCATGTAAATAATTTTACATAAACAGTAACACTAAACCCAATATGGATCACGTGGATTCATTTTTGGTGCCCTACCTCATACAAGGATACTTATGATATATACGAATAAAAGGTATAATTTATCATGAAAATCAATGACGAATTGCGTTAGGAGAAGTGTAAGGCATTTAATGGTCAGTCTTACTCAACTATAATGTTTGCAAATATTTTGCAATTCTACTATTCAAGTGTTAATACCCATGTCAAGCAGATTGTCAAGAAAAAATAGTCCATTACTTCGTAGCAGCCGTCATTTGTAGTATATAGCAAGTAAGAAGATTATATTCGGCTGTGCCAAATCGCTTATACCCACCACCTCTATCTTAAAAAAAGGGTGAAAAATCATGAAATGAAAAACTATGGAATACCGTATAACAAAGCCAGCCATGGAATATCGTGGTAAACAATCAGAGCAAAACAGCCAGAAAATAGTTTTGCCTGGAAAATTGTTTTATTGGACTTTGAAAATTTCTCTATTATGAAAAAAAATGAAATTTTCAATAGAATTTTACATAATTAACAAGATGAGGTTCATTTTATCATATTCGTTCAAAGAAATTCCAAAATAGTTCTATTTTAACTATTTTTATATAAATCCTTCCGAGACTTTGGCTAACAGGATTCCGTTAATCACTTAACAGGCCTATATTACAGTTTTTAGTTTGTGACTTTGCTAATTAAATGTATATTTAACTTCACATCCTTGCATTTTTACACCCACCATCCAAGATGAGCTTAGAAGGATACTTCGAATACCCCAAAAACTATACATAGCTTTGATCAGCATCAAATTTAGAATTAAGATGCATGTCTGTGATAAATACTCTCCTGGCCGCAAAATCGAAGAATCGTCTCGTGAAAATCAAGTAGAACCATCGTTAAAATCTTCACCGAATTCATTCTCATTATCACTATTGTAATCGTAGGGAACAAGTTTAATTGGTCTATTTTCTATCTGCAAAAAAATCAGAAGAAGAGCTTGTGAGTATGAAATATAATATGTCATGATTTTAGGATTGATATCAATATAAATATTTAATTCAACTTACAAAGTTAATTTCTCACAATACTTCCAGTTTCTATTTCTCAATATTACAATTCATTATTGTTTGCTCGAATACCATCATTCTGAATAAGCTTAAGTTAGCGAATCCTCTGCTTATAATTCCTTTCGAAAACAAGTCACAAACACCACATTTGATTGTCTGATATCGTTTTCAATTCGAGAACTCGCTGGTTTTGTGAAAGTATTTTTATTAATTCTTGTACTTTTTAGATTTCTCGGAAACTTTGTCAATCTTTTCGCTACTCGCCAGCTGCGTGCTATAACACTTTCAGAAATCTCACTTTGGTGCTATTAATTCCTAACATATTAGGAAGCTGGACAAAATAGGCAGTTTTCATGTGGATTTTCTACATTATTATAAAAACAAAATTGCCGAATCTTATTAATTCTGCGAAACCTGTGCGCCTAGGTCATCCGCTTCAAAGTAAAAGTAAGTTGCTGTAATTTGGTAACTTCAAACAGGTATTTTGGATTGTTTAATGAACACAGCGAGCTTTCCTTTCGATGGTTTATTAAAACATTTAGCACTTGGTAATGTAATATCGCTTTTTCTTAAAGTGCACTTAATGAGTTTTTCCTGTCAACCTAGGTTGATAAGTAAGCACTTGTGACTTATTTTAGCAAGATTTATAACCGTTTACGTTGCGATGCAATCTTAAGAGTAGAGTATTGCGTAAAAAACTCTCTTCAAATCTGAAAAAAGAATAGAGAGTGACAGATAATTCGATTGTCCTAAAGGATCAGTCGGAACAAATGAATTATTAGAGTTATATATTAATGCTCTCCGAATCCTTTTCCTGTTCGGCTTGCTCTTAACAAAAATTTATAACACTCTTTCAGGCAAAGAATTTTTTGTGGAAACATTTACTTATTGGATATTACAGAAGTAGATTCACCTAGAAAGGAGTGAGAAAGCAGCTGAAGTTTTCTTTGTAATTCTTCGCATGACAGACAGATCTCTCTTTTCATTTGTATCGCAAACAAAAACACTTTAGAGCAGTGGTTAAAATTTCATATAACTGCTTGTTGTAAAAAAAATTCCTATTTTCATGCCTTTATTTTAAAAGATATAATATTAGGAAACCATTTTTTTTGTTTTTTATATAAACCCGGAAATCTTTTTTCGAAAAGAAAACTTACAGGCGCAAGCAAACTTGACTACCATCTTTAGATACCGCTTCACCACTTTCAATTATAACCATACGTTTCAAAAAACAAGGGAAGTATCCCTATATATCCCGAAACGATCGTATGTAATGTTGTGCACAAAATAGTCTGCAGGACAATGAAAACTATGAGTGAATCCAAAGGGTCTAAGCGGACACCTAGATTTCTCTCTCATTTGACATTTGAGGATGTCTAAGATCCAATACAGATATAATATATATTAATCATAATATTTTCCATCATTTTATACATCTTTTTCCCATCTTTCAAGCGGCGTCGCAGTCTTCAACTTTGCTTGCCATCGCTGTAAGCAAGTGGTAATCGGAAGGCGCTATGTCTGATGAGTACGCTGGGTGTGGTAGAACTTCTCATTCGAGCTGCAACAGTATATCCCTGAAAAATCTTTCCATGAGTGGCCGAACGTTGCCATTCAAGTGAATGACTTTGCGCCGTTTTTGCAATAATACGTTGTTCATTTTCATCAGTTGACGTTAGTAGATATCTGCAGTTGCAGTTTCATTCGGTTTTAGTAGCTCGTAAAACACTACCCGCAGCCTATGCACAGCGAAACCTTACGGCCATGAATATATGGTTTCGGTGTCGAAATCCACGGCTTTTTGCGTTTGGGATTGCAGCAGTAGACCCACTTATCATCGCCAGTCATAATGCGCCAAAGAAAACTCTTCTTTTTTTGCCTGACAAGCAATGAAATTGCGATATTTAAACGGTTCGAAGTGGCATTTTCAGCCAATTCGTGTTGTAGGCATTTCCCTTCCTTTCGCATCTTCCCTATCGCATGTAAACATCTAGAAACTGTTCATTCATCAACTGCTAAGCTGTTCAAAAGCTCTTTGGCAATTTGAGATAGATTTCATTCAATAAGACTTGCAATTCTCTGTCTTCGAGCTGTTTTAGTCCTTCAGGCCGTTCTTTGTCATTGACATCAAAATCACCACTTTTAAACCGTTGAAAGCAAAATCGACATATGATGGAACAGCGTCACCATGAGCTTCTAAACGTTTTTTTGGCTTCTGCAGCAGATTTCTTCACATCTAACAACAAAAGTAATCAATGTCGAATATGCAATTTTAAGCATTTTATGATTAGCGGCTGCATACAATGAATAATTCAATAAAACGAATTGGAAAATACTTGTTCTAGAGGAAGGTCAAAATTATCAAATACAATCCTTATTTACACTGGTCTTTCTCATTAATTTAACACTTTTACCTATAAAAGTTGTCAGTCAAAACTTTTGCAAACACCTAATATTATAACACATGGGAACGACTGTTTCTTGTAGGGTAGTGTGGACATAATTATGAGTATGCATAGCATTCATTCGAGGCTAACTGCTATCGATTTCGAATTCATGCGCTTACAAATCGTCTATAGCATCACAAAGGAATTTCTATGAAAGTCTAACAAATTGCTTAAATAGAATAAATTCGTTACTAATTTTATAAACTTTTTATGTAGCTTTGGTTGTTTTGTATAAAATTGCGTAAAGATATATTGTAAGTATCTATCCTCCTTTTTTTAATAGTTTTTATTATTTTTTTTTTCGCCTATTTTAAGTGGATTTACCTATAGCTTGTTACGATAATAAAAATTCTATGGGAAGTGCTCAACAGGTTGGCGTTAGGTTCTTAATCTTTTTGAAGACGGAATAATAAAAACTCATGAAAACTTTCAATATGAGTTTTACGTTTAACGTTGAATATTATATGGCTTACGTAGGCCGTACGCTGCTGCTCAGAGCAGGCCGTTAAATAAAATTTAACAAAAAGGAGTAGACATTGAGAAGAGTCATGAGTTATTTTTAAAATAAATATTTATTTAAAAAGTACAACGCTACGATCCTTTAAGTATTTGTTAAGGTTTAAATTGTTAACAAGCAAAAATAATTTAAATCTATTCTGATGTGTTTCTATATTGGTTAACATCACTATTAAAATCGATTGATTAAAACAAAATTCATATAATTTTGCTATCTTCAAAGCGCATGAACACAAACATGTGAACTTTCCGAAATTTGAACATTTATGATTAAACGTCAGAATACAATAAGTTCAACAAAAATTGACAAAGCAAATTTTTCCATTTACGTATAGCGCTTCGATGAATTCAGTTTTCGTGTAGAAGAACAGAATGGTCCCTAACAAAATTCTAATAAATTGCTAAATACATCTAATTATAGTGTCGAAGACGCTCTGTATATAGCTTATTGCAAAAAGATCATCTGAAATTTTCTCATAATGAAGAAGCTACAAACCTTACCTTAAAGCATGTGGCTTAACAGCGAGCCGAATGAATGCGTTTATCTAGTGTACTGACTAAAAAATCGAAAAGTGAACGTACCATGATGTTGTGAAAGCTTCTGCAAATAATAAACTTATGAGCTTGAAAGATTGAAGATGAGATTGAAAGATTTATATTACGCATATTGCCTATCATATTAAGCATTGGCAAACCTAGACTTTGTCGAATTCTTAGCGTTATAGCACAGACTTGTGTGGAAATTGATTACTTTCATGGAATAAGCGTAATAGCGAGTTGCCTTTTGTTATTTATGGGCGAAGAAAATTCTTTTGGATGGCCTCTTAATATTCTTCATTTTTGTAAAGCATCCAAGTCGATCAACGATTAATGGAAAGCCTGCCTATTACTTAACTTAACGATCAAGCATTAAGAAGACACGACATTTTTTTTTTGGCTGTAATGAGTGAAACTGCACAGTTTTTAAAGCTTTACCTTTATGAAAGGAAAAAAAAAGTAAATTAAATTATTTGTGTCAAGTAAGATAAGATAAGAAATAACAAATGATTAATAATCTTTTCCGTGTAACATAATCTTAACAAAACCCCAATTACATTTCACATAGTAGTAAGAAGTTTCAAAGACAATAAACTCGAAATACATTTTGAAGTTACAAGTAGGTTTTGTGTTCATTGAATCGTATTCTCTGTCAGCTTATTGAATGGATCAAAACAGAAACTATTTAGTGTTCTGACATAAATACAAAATCTTGTAATTGTACATAACGTGCTCTCTGGTATGTCGAACTAACAAAAAATAAATTGTAGCCGCAAGATTTTATACCGAAGGATAGATCATTTGTGGATTTGTTTGCAACGTCGAGAAGGAAGCTTGAGACACCACATAAGGTATATAATGGATTTTTGTTCAATATCAAGTGTAGAATGGATTTAAGCACGTCCGTCTGTAGGTATGTTCATCTGATTTCAAAAAATTCTTAAGAATAGTGCTGAAAAGCGAAATTTGAATTTGCTTAGCTTGTTTGAAAGCTACTGTCATACACATTTACGTGATGTATGTGAATATGGTTGGAATTTACCGGTTTGGCTGCGCTAGAGTCTCAAATTTGAACATTTTTGGAAGGTCGACTACCGTCAACATATGGGTTTGCAAGGATTTATTGAAAGGAGTTCACTAAATAAATTTCTTTATATTTAATTTAATTGAACAGTTAGTCCAAGTTAACATTTATTTACTTACTCATTAATTAATTTTTAATGATTAGTTATTAAATATTAATATAAAATTAATAAAAAAAATTAAAACTACGACTATAGTTGATTCAAATAATTCAGAGAGCCAATAAGGTCTCTTACGGCATAAGTGTATAATAACAATATATACCCATTACATCCATAATATAGGCTATAAAATCGGTAAGGTACATATAACGTACTAGCAACATCTCAATATATTATATTTATATATATATAATCTGCTATATATTATATTTTTAAAAATTACTGAAGTCGCCTTTTACCATGAGCTTTATAAAACTTCATAACCTCTTTAACAAACCTGTTCAGATTAACAATCGATTTGATACCCGTAGGCAGAGAATTCGAGATTTTTACAATATTAACAAAGCACAACCTTGAAGAAACAAGATACTTGTGGTTTGGAGGAATCGAATCCATCGTACGCTTAGATTTAACGAACAGTAACTTATCATAATGGTACCCCGGAATAGGGGTATGCATTAACTTGTGAATAAAAATTATATTTCTGATGTCCAAGTAATTCAATAAAGTGCTATCAAAAGAATATCAGATGCATACCGTGACATTCTGTCATACTTACGTTTATTGTACACGTATCTCGCACACTTGTTAATCGCAAGCTGCAACTTATTACCCGAGGCGTAATCAAGGTTTTCGTACACATTGGCACCATAAGCAACTATCGGACAATAAGACTCTTAACTAACGTTAATTTGGCAGCAATATTGGCAAAGGACGTCGAGAGTCAGAGCTTCGTTAGAGTATTGTGCATTTTCTTTACAATAAAGTTGATTTGCTCGTCTGGTGTCAGTCTAGAATTAATATTGAATGCGAGACTTGTAACTACGTTCACTATCTCTATTCGCGCACCTGCCATCTAAACACTAAGAAGAGAGCTGCTATTGAGCTTGGTAGAAGCTATAACAATGGATTCAATTTTTGAAGCATTTAACTTCAAATTGCTCTCGAGATCAAGTTTCAAAACACTAAGCCAGGTCATCAACAAGCCCTCGCGGACGAGAAGAATAGACCTGCGCACCGTCTGCATACGAATGAACATAACAGTTTAGAGAACAAGAAACGAAATGGTTTATGAACACACTAAAAAGAATCGGCCCCATAATAGTACCTTCCAGAATATCTGAACACGTACCCCTGAAGCAGGAATAAGAGCTAGCAACTTTAACACACTGACTATGATTTACCAGATAGAATTTAATAAGCTTTACTGCAGTGGAACTGAACCCAAAATATGCAACTATCAAACGCCTTGGAGAAATCAATCATGACTAACATTGTAAAATTTTCCTTACCATGTTCAGGACGAATATCTTCCAAAATCTTGAGCATTGCAGTGTTACATTTTTAATTCCATATGTAGCCCTATCTTATCAGCAATTAAGCGTTCAAATACCTTTGATAGAGCCGGCAAAATACTTATTAGGCGAAAATGCCCCGGAGATGCAGATCAATTTATTTTTGTTACAGGGATAATGATTGCCACTTTCCAACAGTCAGGAAATATGCATGTAGTTATGATATGGTTAAACATATGGATCAATAGCTCAATTAAGATAAGATTATAAATCTCAAGCTCAAGCAGTTGTTTCCTACCGCATTAGACATTATAAGATAAGTAGCTTTGAAAGCTCTGAAGTAAAGCATCTCATCATTTCTTTATAACAAGTCATTATTGTTTAGTAAGGAACCAATTCCCGCAGTATTAGTAGACTCAATCAAAAAATTATTGAATAGAATGTCAGGACAGACAGAACATTCAGATTGAGACTTCCTAATACCTTTCTGATTCAAGTTTTCTCACAAACCTTTTTATGGCACATGAGTATCCGGTTTACTGGCGTAGTAATATCTCTTCATAAGGCGGGTAGTACTATGTTTTTGTAGATGTAGAAATGTAACGTCTGCAATAACTTTTCCAACTGATTGCGTTAGGATTACGTTTGTAGTATTTCAATGCCTTATCTCATTATCATTATACCACGGTGGTTTAGAGTTCTTTATAGCACAGATCTTATTAGGGACATGTTGATAGTACAATTTGATAACAAATAAGAAAGCACAGTATTGCATATTACTTCAACTTACTAATGACGCAGAGTGGGTAAGTTCCAATAGATTAATAGATTTAAAATCTGTGTAGCTGAAAGATAGCTTAACCTGCCTAGTCAGTCCAATGTTATAAGCTCAAAATGATACTTTATGATCCGATAGATCCGCCATAGGGATTTGATTATAATGCCTTACAAGGAAGCCATCGGATATACATTGGAAGTCTAGAAGAGCCCACCTACCACTGGAATCGAATCTAATGGCCCACTCATTAGTCAGTGTTAGTCCAAAGAATACTATTGCATCAAACAAACGTTTCGCACTCAAATCCTTCAGCTTTATATTAACTTTACAATCGTCACGTAATATTATATTGACATATGAGATTGATAACTCCTCGAAATCTCTAAAAAAGTTTTGCAAACTGTTTGTTCTTCCAAGGTTGTAGACATACACAAACGAACATTTCTCATTAGCTCCAGAGATCTTCACTCCCAGGTATTCGCCCACGCTCCTCACGTCGGACTTCAACAACAATCTGCACTTTAAACCAATTTTTGTGTTTGTCGCGATTACACTATCCCTCACGTCACGAATTCTATACCGTCTTACTAAATTATATTCCATTAATTCATAACACCTGTTATCAATATCCGATAACACAATTCACTAATGCAAATAACGTCAATTAAGGCAACGGACAATAAGTGATTAACATAATTTAGACGCGTTTAGACTTCTACAATTAAGGTGATATAACTTGAAGCCCTTGTATATTTCGCTAACTACCTTTACGACTGTTTGTGTGTTAACATTGTTCAATTAATGCGTATTGATAATCATCTAACTTATATTTCTTTTTAGCAAACCCAGTTTATTCAAACACGTAGAAGAGTTTTTGTCCAACATAGGGTGATTAGTATTAAATCCCAACCTAAACTTCTCTGTTATTTTAATACAATTTAAACATTTATCAACGGATGCTTGCTTTCATTCCAGGGATTTATGGCCTCCGTGACAATTCCAGCAGTCATGTTTACTCTTGCAATGTTTTGCCACGTGATTGAAAACCCTGCGCTTGTAGTACATCATAACTTCAGCTCCATCGTAAATTCGGCATATTTCCCATCCCAATGCGTACTCTACCTTCCTCAAGAACCTTTGCGAAGGAATTCGTATTCATACTAATAATGACACAATAATTGATTTATTTATTTTCGGACTCCATAATTCCTTTTGATCCTCAAGGAGCTGTCCTTTAAAATTGGATTCTAGTCCCGCAACATACTAATTATCTCGTCATTTTCATACTTGTAGCTAATAACTACACGCAGGGCCAGTTTTTTGGGCGTATGCACCTTGTATTCTTCAGACAGAGCTTTCTTAATAGCCTCCTTAATCTTTGCAGTTGATCACAACTCCATTGCTGTTGCTCCGCGCATTACAAATCCGGAGCTTCTTTGGATCAATATTCTTAACCAAATCAAGTTTCGTTTTTTCGCTAACTTGGCTCACTCTAGGTTTAATTAATAATGTGGCTTCCTTATTTACCACCGGTATTCGCACGACATCGGCAAAAGTGGACAGCGCCGGCAGAGATCTATCACTTGTTTTGCTTGTAACACCAGACAACTTATTACTTGTTGCTTTATTAAGCTCTTTATCCTTATTTAGGCTGTTAATAACTTGGCTATTTTTAGCATGGAGCATTTCTAATGATTCACGAACACCACTAATTCCCTCAAGACACTTCAAATTCTCATTCTATTTATCAATCATTTTAACATTTCAATCCATACCCTTCAGCGACCTCGAAATTAAATTCAGCTTCTCATCAATGCGCTTGTCGCATTCTTCTACTATCTTGACAAATCTATCTTCATTGCTTTTTAGTGCAATTTCGCACTCATTTTTATAATCAACTAATCTGACTGAATTGCACACGTTTGGTTAGTCTTTTTCCAGCTTATTTTTAAGTTTATTTTTGTTTTAGTTTACCGTTATAAAAATTACACCAGAAGTTTGGCCGTCAATCAGTGTACAACAACAACACGACTTTAAATTTCCATGGACCTAAACGTATGCTACACTTTATATTTCACTTATTATTTCGCCATTTATATTGATGTATGCAAGCGGCTCGAATGGGGTTGTGTAAGCACTTACAAAGCTGGATTGCAGGTTTAAGGAACAGTGTTAGAAATATATCGATGATACTATTGTCAAATTTTCTTAGTATAGTTAGCGCCTTTTCCTTCACTTAACGATTTGTCATTAGTTCGATCCCACTGAACAGCCTCGGTGATTGTCACCGAGGAGGGGAAACATAAAAACCCAAAAGAAGAGTAAAGCAAGATTTTTGTCTATAGATTTTATATTTCATTGAATGTCGATCTGCGTATGGCATGAAAGCCGCACCGAAACTGCACGATCGGGTACTTTTTTTCACAGATATTTCACAAATAATTTAATTAAGTTTAGATTTTCCGTACAAAAAAGGTCGGAACACTTTAAAACACATCCGCAAGTCACAAGCTTGCACTTGCGTTGAAGAAACGGGTTAGTTTTTTATATAATTTTAAAGGGTGTTTCATACAGATTCATATGCGGTTTACAAAAGTCTCCTAGGTAATTTCATTTGGACAAACTAGGCTTCCAAATCTCACAAGCCTTGACGCTAATTGCTTTACGAACCTATCTGAACCCTCTTACAGAGCTCTGTGAATGAAATTGGTAAATTTCTTTGCTGGTTAAATTCTAATTTATCTTCACGCTCTTTCTGTTTATTTTCTTATCTGCTTAATATGTACGAAAAGTATTTCAATGGTCGCAAAAATGGAGATATCTTAATCAAATTCCACAAAAATATTGCAACTTCTTGCAGTCAAGAGACACATCTACAACATAACATAACTGAACATACCTCTTTTTCATGGGACTTTAGTTCGCAGCACACAATCAAAAGTTTCCATTCCATAAAATGGAAAAAATTTGGCAAACTTACCTCATATCATAATCTATCGAAATTTACGATTTCCGACTTCTTCTTTAAGATAAAGGTGGCTGGTAAAAACGATTCGTCACAGCCGAATATAATTTTCTTGTTTTATCGCTAAATTAATATTGGAGTGTCTTACTGTAACTATGGCTTCGGAATAGCAAGTTTCATACAAAATCACAAAAATTATTAACGGTCATCACATCAGCATATGGCTGATAAACACCTTTTTTCTTCTTTAACTTATAATTTTAGTTGCAATCAAAATCAAAAGTTTTCCTTTCTTATAAAGTCTGTGTCCGTAATTAAAATTCGACTGTTTATCAATAAAAATTTGTATAAAATTTTTCCGCTTCTTTTTCAATAACATTTTCATCGTATTTCCATTACATTTTTGTTAGTTGAACCTTTACTCTGAGTATAAGGTTATTAGTGAGCAGAAGAATAAACTTTAAAGTATGTCAAGGTCATTTTCATTGCATACTTGGCGAGAATAACGCAACTGGGAAAAAATATTGTTTAAACAAAATTCGTCGTAAGGCACGATAGGGAATTAATTAAACGAAAAATGCATGCCTTTTTATTTAAAAAAAAAAAAATTATATTTAACACATTTGGTATATAATGCACAACGCCACACCAAAAATATAATTTTCAAAAAAAAAATTACCTTTTTTTGGAATCTTTGGAGTATTAACGCGCTTGCAATTAATGAACTAAGAAATCATTGAAGCGAAAACCGAAATAATAAAAAGAAGAACAAAAGAATGTTTAAAATTGATTCCAAACGTGACTTAACCCAAGAAAGTTTTCAACTTCAAATTTTATACACTAGAGATAGCGTTTAGAGAACGGTAGATTAGAGGATAAAAATTGAGCTTTGGAGACTTTACGATGCATTGTAATTAAGGAATCAAGAATATAGAAATACTTCTAAATCAAAATGTGAAACAGAATCGAACAATTTTTTTTATAGAATTCTAAATCGAACTTAATAAACTCTACTCAACAGAAATGGCGAGAGAGACGATATTCAATAAACAAAAAATTATCAGAAATGAAAAAAATTGCATTCGGCTCGAATCTTTTATGGCCACCACCTTTATCTTCAAAAAAGATTTTAAAAAATATATATTTCAATACTCTGCAATATTGGCTAGGCGTGGCAGATTTTTCCATTTTCATAAAATACTTTGAAAAGTTTTTTTGCATGAGCGAAAATTTATTAAAAATAGTTCTTGAAAGCGGAATTTGAATTTGGTCAGTTTGTTTGAAGTGTACGTTCATACGGATTCACGTGACACAGGTCAATATGTTTTGAATTTTCTAGTTTGGCCGATCCAGAGTCTCAAATTTGACTATTTTTCCATAGTCGAGTTATGCTCTGATACCAAATTTCAAAAAGTTGTTAAAAATAGTTCTGGAAAGCGAAATTTGAATCTGGTTAGCTTGTTTGGAAGGTGTTTTCTTACATATTCACTTGATATATATGATTATAGTTGGAATTTTCAATTTTGGCTGCTCTAGAGTGTCAATTTTTACTATTTATTTATGGTCGACTACCCTCAACATATCGATTTTCAAGGATTTATTGAAAGGTATTTATTTTTATTTTATCTTTTTTTTTATTTTGTTGAAGTATTTTTTTTTACAATTTTAAAGATTGTTTCATATAGAGTTATATGGCGTTTACAGAAGTCTCCTAGGTATTTTAATTTGGACGAACTAGGCTTCCAAATCCAACAATAGCTTGACGCTGGTTGCTTTAGAGATCTATGTTAATTCTTTTACAGAGCTTTATTAATGTAATTGATAAATGCCTTTGCTAGTTAATGTGAATTATACTTTCACACCATTTAATACTGTGTCTGAAGCTTACAAATGTTTTCACAAAATGAATAGATCCCATTCCTCTTTGGTGGGTATAGGAAAAAAATAAAGTATGCTTCAAATTTAGGTTTATTTCCTTCAGGAGAAAGTTGAAGCTTTGCGCATATTTGCACAAAAATTTACTTTACCTAACTCTTTAATTAAGAATCCTGAGTTTGCCTTGCCATTTTTGTTACATGTAACCCTATCCAAATATTTTACAGAATAGTTTTCGAAACAAAAGGAACTAACTATTAATGCAATGATATCGGCGGCCCCTTAAATATGATTTGAACGTTTTTCTTTTTTTTAAATACTTCGCGAAGCTAGCCATAGTTAAAAGAAAATATTTCAACTAGTCGGTAGCTAATACAAAAGCTGTAGACGATGAAGCGAAAGAAGAACGAAGAAAACCGGCTACAATAAAGTGGTATGGAAATAACGAAAGGAAAGAACAAAATCTCATATAACACGCTTTGTAAATTGAAGTATAGACAAATTAAATGTAAAGAAAGAAAAGCCAACAAGAAGAAGGGAGAAGGAATGGAAATCGTCAATGAAATATTTATATTAAAAAGAATGCATTCACCAAACACGTAACAAAAAATAAAAAAGATAATATGAAATAAAGAAAAAATAATATTTATATTAAAACGAACCGGATTGTTTTCTCAGGTCTCTTTACTACGTTGCAATTTTTTCAACCGATTCTGGAAAAGCTTTTGACAGAATTAACGACGATTTAAAGATGAAATGAATACTCAGCTTTCAAAATGCTTTTTCTCCTGCTTTCTCTATTCCCTCTCCTCCTCCTCTGCCCCCTTTGTCAGTCAAATTTTTTCAAATTGTTTTCAATGAAGTAAATAAACCTGCGCACTCGCAACATCTTTATCTGGTTTGGTAACATACGGCAATAACGACAAATCTAATATAAATATTCTGACACCCGCTTGTCATCAACACGTCAGAGCCAGTACATATGCTTTCTGGACGACATCCATTGAGAACATGCTTTCAACTTTAGAAACCAGAGTGTAGGAGTTAAAAGTCAAGATGACTTCAAAACTACTTAACTCTGATAATTTCGTACTGAAGAAAGATGCAAGGAAGGCTATATTTGTCAAATAAAGCCCAAAAATTCAATCCGAAATGTATTCCTGTATACAAAAGAATTTTACCTTTCAGTGGGTTCGAACCACCGTGAGACTTAAAAGTCAATCCTCTCAGCTTACGAAGAAATTGTTCTCGACAAATCTCGTCTGAAGAGACTGGTTAGTATCTTTTTTTTGCAGACAGTAGTAACAGAAATGACTTGCTTGCTATCTATGCAATAACGCATGCCACACAGAACACTTTCAGGTTAATCAAACGCTACATGGAAGCGCTTCAACATTTACACGTGAAACAAGAGCCATTTTTCAAGCCGCAAAGCTCGTCAAAGCGCTTATCTTTACAGACTGTTAGTTGGTCGTAGAATCTATCCAAAACCTTTTAAATTCAAGCCGGAATACCATTACCAATATAAGGAATACACTTACTACCTATGGCGACAAAATTATATAGTTTCGGCATTATTAATTGCGGACATAACCATGGAAAAAATTGACCCTTCACAATATGTTCGAAAAAAAATTAAAGAGAGAGTTAATTTAAAAAACTTGCCACTACTCCCAACCACACTGTTCCGTTGTTAATCCTAATCTCATTGCATCGCTATATCCAAACAACATCGGGAAAATCAAGATAAAGGAACTTACAACAATACTCTTACAAGACGTCAATAGATTTTCGAGAAATCTACTCCTCGAATTTGCAATGCAAACAAAATCTTACAATTCAGCAGCATGAAACCATGTGGACACCTTGAGGATATTTAAAGTACACTAAAGTACACAAACTACAATATTGGTTTTTTTTTTAAATAGAGCTGATGTTCTCAGTTGCTAGTTCCAAACTTTTTTTTTTAGTCCAAGAATTCATTTTGTTGTTCTAAGTACATTGTAATAAAAAATAATATATTAAATATACGGGATGTATTAAAAAAAAAGTAAAATTTGGGCCAGCTACATTCGATTTTAGACTTTTCCTTTTTTCGTTATATTGATACTCATGTCCCCAACATATTCTGACTTATCAGCCGTTTTGTATTTTAACTTTATTTTTGACAAATATTCGGTGTCGGCAACCCTAAGGGTAAAAAGTCAATTTTTGTGTGCGGAAAAATGTAAAAATAAGAAAAATTAAATATTACTAACTCATTAAACTATTTTCTACATATATATATTAATAATATTAAAGTATGTTGAGTGCGTGTCGTGAATCCACGAAGACACTGCAGTTTGACTGTGTTTTGCCAGTTTACAACTTTATTTTCCCTTTCTGACATTGAAAATATAACAAAAGAAAAGAGGTGCCCAAACATTTTCTTGCGCTGGGCCTTTCAGTGTTGCCCAAAGCAGTGGTGGTGTTTTAACTGTTTTTGTTAATACGTAGTGAACTTTATATTATATTAAAAAAAAAAAAAGGAAAGCATAATGTCTAATTCAGCAGAAGGCTCCGGTCAAGTAACGAATTCAATGGAATGGCAAATTTCATCGGCATCTCGAATAAATAAACGTAAGCAAACTAATCCTACTAACATTGTTAACAATAAAAGACCTACTCAAAATGCAAGTTCTATTAACCGTTTCTCGATCTTAAACCCCGATGAGAATGAAATTAACGATAGCAGCACCAATAATGTTGACGATAATGAAAAAACAGTCTCTCCTAAGCCACCGCAAATTATAACTCCTAGTGTAGGAAACATAAAAAACGTGATTAAGGCGTTTTCGTCCGTTATTTCTGAAAAAGACTTCAATTATAAAACCATGAAAGATGGCCAAGTCAAAGTACTGACCAATTCTGTTGACTCATATAGAAAATTAGTCAATTATTTATGCGAAAGCAAAATTCAATTTCACACCTATCAAATCAAGCAGGAGAAAGGGTAGTGTTAAAAAATCTACACTGTTCCACTTTATTTGTAGACATCAAAAACGACATTGAAAAACTAGGCTTCAAAGTGCGTAATGTCTCCAACGTGTACCGCAGATTTACAAAGGAGCCGCTACCAATGTTCTACATAGATTTAGAACCAAACACCGACAACAAAAGGATTTATGACATGAAATATTTCAACCATGCTGTCGTTAAAGTCGAGGCTCCTTTAAAATCTAGAGACATCCCTCAATGTCATAAATGTCAAGGTTTTGGACATACACGAACGTATTGTACTAAGCAAGTTAAATGCGTCAAATGTGGATTGGATCACGTAACCAAGACTTGTTCTAAAAAAGACGATAGCCTTCCAAAATGTGTAAATTGCTTACAGAACCACACGGCCAATTACAAAGGATGTTCGGGGTATCAGCAACTACTTAAAAAGAAACTTGTTAATTCTTTTCCGCGCAGGCCAACTCAAGCCCTGTTACCTAATAACTATGCCTACAATCAGGAAGAATACCCTCCACTTAATAACCAAAACGAAATTCCACGTAATGATGTTTTGCCTGATTGTAGTAACAATAACCTTAATAATCAAAAATATGCAGATATTTTGAAAAATCCTAATCCTTTTTCAAAAATTGAAGACTTAATTAATAAGCAGGTTGAGTTGACAAACACCTTTATCAGTATGATGTCACTTTTAATCTCTAAATTATGCAAATAAGTCTGCGAATCGGTATATGGAATGCTAATGGACTTTCCAATCACATCCGCGAAGTCGAAGTTTTCCTTCATTTAAATTTTATCGACATCCTTCTTATATCAGAGACTCATTTCACAAATCGGTCACATTTCAAAATTAATGGTTATAACCTAATTACTGTTAATCACCCTGATGATAGATCTCATGCTGGCTCTGCAATTCTAGTGAAATCTACTATTGGCTACAAAACTTCTAATGTCTTCAGAAAGCCATATTTACAAGCTTCTTGCATTAAACTGAATTGCAACGGCTCTGATATTTCAATCTGCGTAGTTTACTTTCCTCCCCGATTTTCTTTAAAACATAACGATTACGATGATTTCTTCAAGCATTTAGGTGCGAAATTTATTATTGGAGATGTTTTCAATGCCAAACATCCATGGTGGGGATCTAGACTAGCTAAACCGAAAGGAAAAGAGCTCTACAAATCCATCCGTAATAACAACTATTCTGTTCTGTCCTCTGGAAGTCCCGCATATTGGCCGTCTGATTTGAGAAATATTCCGGACTTAATAGATTTCGCGGTGTATTCTGGCATTCCTACTAATCTACTCGATATTTGTGCTAATGATGACCTCAGCTCTGATCACTCTCCATTGAT
Organism: Glossina brevipalpis; assembly: GCA_000671755.1. NCBI lineage: Eukaryota > Metazoa > Arthropoda > Insecta > Diptera > Glossinidae > Glossina > Glossina brevipalpis. The sequence goes on along the minus strand of KK351259.1, from coordinate 180,837 downwards.
TGTCAATTTCAACACGACGCTTCACAACCTTTCAACTAAATACAATATCATCAATCGTAGAACTGATGTTGCGACTTTTAAGGATTGGACCGAAGACAATTTTAACCTTAACCTGAGTTTCCAGACCTCTTCTGAAATTGCCGTTGTGGTAGAATATTTTACTAACCTTATTCATCAAGCTGGTTTTATATCTACTCCTAAAAACGCAGTCGAAGCTAGATATAACAATAATTACGTCAGCCTTGGAGTAAAGCAAATGATCAGGAACAAAAGGAGATTAAGGAAGCAATGGCAAAACAGTAGGAATCCTCTCGATAAAAGGAATTTAAACAGAGCTACAAAGACCCTGCGTTTGCGCCTAGCTGAGATAAAAAATGAGCAAATTTTTTAATTTTTTAATCAACATTATCTCAGGAATGTTTGACGAACATTGTTTATGGAAAGCTACCAAATATCTTAAACGACCAACAAGGCGAATAGTTCCTCTAAGAGATAGGTCTGGAAATTGGTGCAGAAATGACAAGCAAAAAGCTGAAAACTTTGCTGAGTATCTCAAATCTGTGTCGCTTCTAGCACAGAAGAAATAGTGAAGTTTTTAGACAGCCCGTGTCCTGTTGATTGGCCTACGAAACGTATATCGGTTGATGAAGTGAAAGAGAAAGTGGATAAACCAAATATTAAAATATCTCCTGGTTATAATTGCATAAATGGAATAATTATTAAAACTTTACCACCTAAAGCTCTTACCTTCTTGACGTTAATTTTCAACAATATGCTAAGACTGAATCACTTTCCATCTCAATGGAAATGTGCGGAAATAATTATGGTGGCCAAACCAAATAAACCAGAAAATATTGTATGCTCGTACTGACCAATTAGTTTATTGGTAACATTTTCTAAAATATTTGAAAGAATATATCTACAAAGATTACTCCCAGTCCTAGAACAGAAACTTATTATCCCTGGACACCAGTTCGGTTTTCGGAAAAATCATGGTACCGTTGAGCAATGCCATTGTGTCGTTTCATATATTGGAGAAGTCGAAAATGAAAGGTCCAATATGTATAAAATTGAAGGGAAGTGTCTTAAGTCCAATAATCTACACAATATTCACTTCAGATTTTCCGTTCACTGACAATATTTTAACTGCAATATCGTTTTCATCTTGTGATCCTAGAAATGTTCCCTATGAGCTAGGTATTGATCTCAACAACATTTCACTTTGGCTAAACAAATGGAACGTCAAGATTAACCCTGCAAAATCCGCCTATATTACGTTCACGTTAGACAAGAGTTCCTGTCTCTCATTATTTCTGAATGGCAATAACATCCCAACTAATAATTGCGTGAAATGTCTTAGCTTCCACATTGACCAAAAGTTAACATCGATAAATTACGTAAAAGCTAAACGACAGCAACTTGATTTAAAAACTAAAAGGGTCTATTGGTTAATTCGTCCAGACTCTCAACCTAATCTGAGAAATAAATGTATTGTTACGAATATTGCCTTTCGTACTTTACTTTTAAAGGCTCAGTTCGGATCTCTAGGTCCCGAAAAGCTTAGATTTTGGTTATTTACAATTTTTTTGTTAATCAGCAAGTATTTAAAATCTCGATAGTTTTACAATTTATTACAAAGACTTATTTTCTTCAACACTTAGTTATTTCTGTAATATTTTTAATCGACTCTCTGTTTTAAGCAAAATGCTCTGCTTATAAACCCTACGAAAATCACAACTTCTGCATACCTTATTGCTTTACCTGAATTCGTAGTTCCATTAATCCCTTTCATGTCAGATTTCGCGGTAATTCTTTCCCAATCTTTGCTTTTATTACCAGCTGCAAATATGTCTTTTTATGACCGCGACAGGAATTTCCACCCCCTAGATTTATCAAATTTGTTATAGTTGACTTTCATTATTTTGTGATTTTCGTAACAGTATGTTATACAAGAGCATTCTCAGACCTATTTGGACCTATGGCATACAATTATGGGGAACAACAACTAATTCAAAATTCGAAATACTCCAAAATATCAATCTAAGACGCTTCGTCTTATTGCTAATGCTCCATGGTTCGTCCGTAACAAAACGATTCATGATGACTTGGATATTCCCTTTGTTAGAAGTCAAATTCACCACCTTTCCTCTGAATATCTAGACAGATTGAGTAGTCATACGAATATTTTGGCAATATGTCTTTTAGATGAATCCAACGAGATAAGAAGATTAAAAAGACGCCATATATTGGATCTGCCATTTAGTAGTTGATTTATACTTGTTCATTAATAATTTAATGTATTTTCTTAATTTCATTTAATGCCCTTTTGAATTTATTCACACATTATATCTATATTTTATATTGTTCCCTTTGAGGAACAATAACCTCTGTTATATTTATCGTCTATCCATAACATTTACTTATTATCTTTTAGATAGACAGATTGTAAATTAATGTACTAATAAAAAAAAAAAAATTTTTTTACAGATATAAAGTTTCGATGTGTTTGGCAATTTTACGGTATCAAAAAAAATGGATCAAAGAATCTGTATTGTATTTTTTGTAAAAAAGAGCTCCAACTTACTTAGAATATTGTAAGAGTTTACGTTGAACAAAACCAATAAGTAGGGCAAACTGTTCGCAGAAGACTGAGAAGATGTTAATGACAACGTCCGCCTTGGATGCCTCAGCACGTCAACAACCACAGGAAATGTTGAAGTCCTGAAGGAAATTGTAATGAAGCTTGGTTGATTCATTGGTTGTTGGGGAAGTTGCTGAGAATGTGGGCTTACCGATTGCCTTTGTTACGAAATTGTTAAATTTCATCATTGCCTGTTCGTGGTCTTTTGGCCGAAGACAACGCCGTGATCATACCTCAGCCACCGGGCTCGGGGGATTACTTTGAACTAGAAAAAACTGATATTAATAATCAAATATATATTTTTTGAAAAAATAGTCATTTTTTTCGAACACAATTCGCCTATTTCATTTATAAAGCTTTGTAATGCTACTTAAGCTCATGTACGAATGTCTTCTTTAAATTTTTTTATTTATTTTCAGCATTTATGGAAAAAAAATTAATTAAGATTTACTTTAAAGTATGATTTGGTTTTTTTTCTATCAAGACTTTACTAAGTTTTGAATCCTTTCTACTTTATCGCAAATATTAACATCAATATTGACAAAAGGACTTGGATATGTTACATATACTTTTTCATACCCACCACCGAAGGTGAGACGTATATTCATTTTGTTATTTGGTTTGTAACTTTCAGAAGGAAACTTTGGAGAGTCCACACAGTATATATGTTCTTGATCAGCATCAAATTTAGAATCAATTTAAGCAGGTTCGCCTGACCGTCGGTGTAATGTCGGTGGTAAAAAGTCACGGTTTCAAATTTGGCAGAAAAACTTTGGAAGTTCTTTCACGTACGTTGCTATTGAAAATGGTGCAAATCTGGCTGGTTTGCTTTGGCTTTAGGCCGACTGTTTTCAATGGTAATCCCCTTTCTTCAAGGTAAAGGTAGTGGTTATAAAAAATTCGACATATAATTTCCTTACTTGTTTCTTAACAATTTGTTTTATTTATATTAATTCCAACTTAACTCTGCAATGAACGATTCAGAAATGTAAGAATTAAAGTATTATATAAACCATATATAGTGACGTAATTTCACGTTTCCCCTACACTACATGACAATTTAACGACTTAGCTTAAAATTGAAAGTGGCATGATTTCTTTCACACGCCTCGTTAGTTAGTTTCAAATTTCCGTGGACAGAGTTTAATTGTTTTTGCTGTAGATTTGATGGGGGGTAATTTGAAGGCTTTTTTAATAGATTGTCGTTCAAGTAGAAAATAATATAAAAACTATATCTTTCACAAGCCTCGTCTGATGTTTATGTTAGTGGATTTGATGGCTTTTTAATAGATTGTCGTTCAAGTAGAAAATTATATAAAAACCTTTTCTTTCACACGGCTCGTCTGGTGTTTAGTAAATTGTCGTTCAAGTAGAAAATATTATAAAAGCTTCTAAAAAATTCATTTTAAGTTTAGTTTAAGTTTTGAACTCGACAATAAAACAGTTGAATAGAAAAATTCTTTCATGTGTTTTATTTAAAATTCGGTACTACATAACAATCTTTTTAGGCAATTTTCACTTCCTAAACTTTGAAATTTGAAAATATTGCGTTTTACGTTAAGAGATGAAGAAAGAAATTACTGCAATAAGTAGATTATAATTCTTAATATTATTATTATTTCTTTTTTTTGAATTTTTTGTTACCTTAAATTTCAAACAGTGAAACTGTGTGGAATGTTGGTTATATAACAAACCGTCGTAAATTTCTTAGCAAACACATACGCATATAACAAAACAAAAAAAACAAAAATTACGAAAAACTTTTCTTTGGCTTTTTTGTGCAAACAACTTAAAAAATATATTTTACGAAAAGTTTGCAACTAACAATTGCTTTGCGTACATAGCGTTGGCTAACTGATGATTAACATTTTAATTAAGTATTCATCCCTGAACTTGGAAAAACATTCAACAAAGAGTTATAAAAATTTTATGCTAATTGGTAGTTTTATAATTATGAATTTTATATATTACTATATTAAAACTATTGTGTGTGATTGCTTTTAGTTTTTCGATAAAATTATACTTTTCCCACGTTTTCCACATCGCTTCGGAAGAACATTTCTTCTAACAGCCGCATTTAAACAATCAAAATAAGTTATGATTAGAAGAAAAAGGCTTAGCGTGAGTAGGGCGAATTTGATATTTCCCTGTTCAATCCTTTGAAAGTATAGAGAACTTTAGGTATACTGAAGATTCATCCAGCCGTGTTTTTAAAGGGTTATGTTAGTTTTTTCTTTGACATTATCAGTTGAGGTCAATAAATCTCCCAAGTGATGGTTTCGCTGAGTTGGAGCAATTGATAGTACTCTGTAATTCTGTAAATACCCCAATTCAATGGAAGATGCTTCCGTGAATCGTTGTAAAAACACACATACTCCCTTCCACATCAATCGCAGGGCAATGAAAGTGTAGGTGTATGCCAAGTAAACGGTTTTATGAATCTTCTTCATTTGTTTTATTTAAAACAAAATTTTCGCAATATTAATTGTTACTAACTTGTCGTGTATGAAGTAAATTTGAATTTAATATCGAAAGTGTTTTTTAATTGATGTCTGATGCTCTATGCGTCCGCTTGTCTTCAGACATCAATCGGCTTCGGCAGATTAAAATATATTTTTTTCATTCAGATTGCACTTAACTTTTTCAAAAAATCTAAACATATATGTACCATTAGTCACCAACACGAAAGGGGGGTAAATAACAGAATATCTTATGGAAAAATTCCATTCGATTAGATACTTTCTTTATATTTGTAGCTATGACGTACAGAACCGAATAAAAAGGTAAATTTATAAAATTAAGTTTTCTTCCCCTTAAAATGCACTGTTTATTTGATAAAGCGAATTATCAATGTTCATTGATTTTAAATGAACGAAACTATGTTCACATGATTAAGTTTTATTTACATTCATCAACAACCAATAAAGAATGTTAATGAACAGGCTAATGTTTACCTTTCAATGCATTTACTTTTATTCGAGTTTTATAAATTACTTTAAAACAAATTTACTAACGTTTTTACTGCCCATTGATTATGAACGATTTTCGCTAAATCGGCTTTCTTTGTATACTTTGAGAGAACTTCTTGGGCTGTATACCAACACAGTCTAAAAGGTATTAAGAAATGTGGTGTTGAATAGTGCCTAAACTTATCTATGAAATTATAAATCGAAATTCTTATATATGACCCGGGAAAACTTTATATATGACCCAATATAACTTTTTGTTTGTAAGAAGGAAAAATATTTCCAATTCTATCAAACGTTCTGCTAAAATCAGTATAGATCACATCGGTTTGAAGATGATTAGAAAAGTCTTTGCATATTGAACACGACATGAGTTCGAAAAGATTTGTCGATGTAGACTGTCCTTTGATGAACCCTAACTGAACAAGGAATATCATTGATTTCGGCCTAAGGATTAATCTCTGCGTTATTAGGTATTCAACAAAGTTTGGTAACACACTAAGTTTAGATATGTTTATGTAATTACCGAGCAAGTACCTGCTTCCGACTTTGAACAGAAGTAGAGAGAAACTGTTTTTCCACACTGTAGGAAAGTTTCTAAGTCGGGATAAATTAAAAATCCTAGTAATTCAACTATTGATTCTCGAAATGAATGAAAGAATGCCATCCGCACCTGCTCATTACGAGGATTTTAGTGTCTTTGAGTTATTCCATCTCTGGAAATTATGAAATTCGCAGATAATTCTATAAGTGAATAAATGAAAGTGATAAGCTCCATAAGTGAAAAATGGAAAGGCATTCTGCATATGCGTCCGATGGAAAAGTCTGCAAACACATATTGCAAACAGCGAAGAGATCGGCCGATTCAGTATTATCGAGAGGCAAGGTTAATGAAATTATAAAATCGTTTGAGATTTCTGATTCCATCAAGCTTAAGTCTATTTACGTAGTTTCGGTAGCAAACCAACCTTTGTCTGCAATGTTTTCTGCGTATGAAGAAATGCTGAATATAATTAATTAGTAGAAGTACTGAATTTTTAGAATTTCTTAAACAGACGATGTTTTTTTACAAAAAAACAAACTATAATGAATTAATTTCACATAATAAGAGTAAAAATTATGTTCCATACTTACTTGTTACTTTCACACAAAGCAGGAGTTTGACCCCTTTATAATCCCAAATTTACCTTTTTCTGTTGCGATATTTTCTACGAAAAGTTGATATTAAATAATTTGTATAGTAATGAATGCCACATGAAAAAATTTATAATAATTTTTTTGCCAAATGTTTGTGTATGAATGTGTGTTTTTATATCAAGAAATTTTAATAGATCCATAAAATTTAATATATTTATAATATATTAAATATATG
>KK351259.1:129515-148397 GCA_000671755.1 Glossina brevipalpis | reverse complement strand
CCAGCATTTGTAGTAAGTATAGTATTGCCGAATTCTTCACTTGAAATTAATATGATATGTTATACGATAGATTTATATATTTAATAAGACAAAGCAATATGTCCCACTGCTGTGCACTAATTACCAAACTGCCAAAGTTTCATAGTCGGGAAAATCCTAAACTACTACGCCTTAATCGATATTCATTTTTATAATAAGATGACAAAAATTAGACTTTTTTTCCATGCAAAGCCACAGTTCTTCTGGGGCTTATATGGGCACGAGGACAAAAGTTGAAGTTCACAGCACCCAAATTTTTTTGTGAAGAATCTTATTAGTCTTCGTGGAGTAGTAACAGTTAAATTCTGGTACCATATAAGCGCTTACTTCCCATAGAAACTCTTATATGAGTGGACGTACGTGGCCTAAGCTTGTCAGTACAAATTTATTATATTGTTAAATTTAATTTACTGCCCATTAATTTTATGTTCACTTGTCTAGCTTGACTTTAAAAAATCTAAACAAAAAATGCAATAAAAAAGAATATGTAAGTTAACAGAAACTTTATTATCAATCCCACCCTTATTAAATTAAAGATTATCGCCTCTGTACATTGACTTATTCAATAATTGGACACTACCTTTAACATAAACTATAAGAATAAACAATAGTTTACCTGATACCTCTTCTCAACTGTCCAACAAGTTTCACTTTGCTTGTAAAAATAATTTAGTAATAAAACTAGTTGTAGTCAAGTACTCAAACAATAAACGTGTTTTAATTGAACTTATATACATTAACATTAAATGTAAAATTTATTCCAATAAAAATTACTTTTAACAGAAAGGAACAATTTTTTTCAGGTGTTAATATATATAGAGAAATTTTATTTATATTGTTCATTAAATTCTCTAAATTATATAAATTCTCTAAAACTTTTCCCACGTTTTACCAAGCAACCACTCCTCTCTCAACACACAAAAAAACTCATCCTTTGTTTTATCTTTAATTTTAACTCACTCCGTTTTCTCGACCTCTCTCCAGCTTTGTTCATCACGCGTTTCGACCAGATCAGTCTCGACAGACAAAAACCCAGCTTACTCACCCAAAAATCGAACTCGCGTCACACCGTTATACCGATATTTCTCTTAACCTAAAAAGAATTTGCTTGTCAAACGAAACATGATCAACGGTTCTCACCGTTAATCCTTCATGCAGTTGATTTAACATAATAAGTATATGTTAGAGATACAAAGAAAAATATGTCTTAGGTAACACTACGTAAGCATATTAGAAATGAGAAATATAAAATGAGTGTAAGTAAGACCATAAAAAAAAAAAAATAATAATAATAACGGAATGATAAATGTAGATGGTAGATTGCTAGTAACGAGGCTTCGTTACAATATATATATACAGTTTACAAAATTAATTACAAAGTGCTGACATCATAGAAATATGATATGAAATTTTGTATAATGCATAAGATACGCTAAGCGAGAAATAACTTGTTTTTGGAAAAGCATATGTTACGAATATTTTTCTATATCATAGAGATATTCTGCAGCCAAATTGAAACCTTCACATTAGAAATTTCGCGCTCTGTATTCTCTGTTCCTTAAATTCCTGAAATGCAAAAGCTACAATGATGTGTCATAAATGCAATGAATCTCTTTTCTTATTTCGGCCACGACTCAAGGGTGTTTTTAAAATCGATTGATTTTCGTGTATCTATCCAAAAATTATTTTGTTATGACAATAAAAGAATAACGACAAGATGAAATGACATAGCAAAGGAAGAAGGAGAGTAATAATACTTTCATGTGAGCTCATGTATATTACAGCTATGAGGGAAATTCATTCATCAGGATCGGAACTAAAACGCGAGAGTTTATGTTACGATAACATTAATTTTCTTTCAATAAAGACAAAAAAGAAAAAATTTTTTTTTCTTTTTGCTCTTGAAAGGTATGTGAATGAGTCAACAAAAAAACATTGGCTGTGGCGAAATAAAAAAGGCTAAGAGTGAACACACGAAGTACTTTGCATGAAGCTTAATTAAGTCAGAAACGGTTATTTGAGGTCATTTGTTTCTTATTTTTATTAATTTGTTGAGTTTTAGCCCGTTTTTACGCTAGTTACGCACTTTTTCATTCTCTGTAAATTTCGATAAATAATTCTGATTTTTTATTTTCAATAATATGAAAGCTCCGAGCAATAAAAGTTATATTAACTTGCACTATTATTAAATATTTATCATAGTACCCTTGTTTCGCTTGGCAAAATAACACAAAAGTTCTATACTTTTTGGTTTACAATGCATTTAAATTTTAGGTAAAATTCTATTGTTGCATTTGATTTGTATACCATTAAATTTCCAGCAGCAATGATGTTCGGCAAAAACAATACTAAGTATAAGTGTATTTCTGGTCTAATTGATTAAAGTCAGTCAAATTGTTAAAGTGACATGGACTATGGAGACGCGATATTTTTGTTCGCCTGTCTTTGTCACAAAATATATTATTATTATTATCATAAGTTTTCATTATTTTATTCTAATCTTCATTGTAAACACTAAACATTACAGTTGCTACTATTTATAAAAGTTTATGTTAAGCAGGAATATATAGGAGGGAAGACTTTGTTGATATCTCATTGAAATTTTTCGTATTCATTTATTAAACGAAAATACTACTTTTCATCAATTTTGTAGAGAAATATTGGATACCGAAAATTATTTTTCAATAATGAAATAGAAGAAAAAATTGGACCGATCTATATAGATTAGTATATTTTATTTAAAAATACGTAGAAAGACATAAGGCATGGCCAGTTTTCAATAGCAACATACATGAAAGAACTACGAATGATTCTGTTAAATTTGAAGCCGACGTCTTTATTTTTCGGCCAGGAAAATGTTTACTACAGACGTTACGTAAATAAGCAGACCGACAGATAAATAGGCGGACATGCTTAAATCAATTCTAAATTTGATCAAGAATACGTATATTTTGTGAAGTTTCTGAAGTTCCCTTTTGGGCTTAACAAACAAAACGGCAAAATTAATATACCTCCAACCTTCGGTGGCGGATATATAAAAGTCAACGTAATCTGAACTTCAGGCCTTAAAAAAGCAAAACTATTGATGTAACAAACTATGTTGAACAACTATTACTTACCGTTCGCATTTCTTTACTGACCTCTTTATGCACTAGAATACGCTACACTGATTTGATTTTACTTTATTTTATTTTAGTTTATTTCATTTTTAATTATTATATATTATTACTTAAGATCAGGTCGTTTGTCTTCATTTCCCTTATTGTTATACCTCCTACCTTTCTTATACCTCCTAGCCTATGCTTCTTTTCATAACAATCCGCTGCATAGATTTCGTACACATACATACATTCAAAAATTTGTCCTTACAATGTTTTAATATATATATATACAATTGTTTTTTATGAAGTTGTAAAGCCTGGCTTGGTCGTAAAATCAAACATTTTGTTTAGAATATTTTTTCTGCATTATGGTTTACCTTTGCATCTGTTTTTCGGCGTATTTTGTTATAGACATTTCAGATGTGCCTCCTTCATCATCGTGCCAATATTAATAGCGTTTTCTTCTACATAAGCAGTATCGTCGACATCGCCACCACTTGATGGTAATTTAGTCGTACAAATTTTTCTTTTTGTATTGAAACATTTTTTGGTTACGAAATTTAACCGCTTTTTTAAAATTCAGTTATATTTATGTCGATTCTTTATTCGTGTCTCTTATAAAACATAGAATTTTATGAAATATTAGTTGGTAAATTGTACAAATTTTTCTTAAATAATAAATTTCCGATGTTTTTTACTATCACTTTTTTTTAAGAGAAGAGAGAATACATCACTATATTTAGTTTTTTTTTAAAACATGACTGAACGATTTTTCTGTTACAAATATTATGAGTTACAGGACTATTAACGACTTCTTTCTGACTGACTCAGACTTTTTCATTTATAACAAATTCACTCTTTTATTATGCGACCGAGAATAGATATATTTCTTTCTCTAGACTATCGTTCTTTGAATTGAACAATGACTAGTAAGACAGATGGAAAGAGCACATCAGCTTAAGAGAGGAAGAAGAAACGAAAAACAAACAAATTGAGGAATGAATAGATACAGGAAAGAGCAGTGAAAAAAAACTGATTAACACAGGAACGTACATGCCTGGACCGAAGAATGGATGGGCAGAAGAATGAACAAATAAAAAGATGTGTAAATGAAAGCATGGGTAGAGGAAAAGGGCGCACCAGCAGAAAGACAAACGGAAGAGTTGGGGAGAGAGACGTAGATCGACATGAAAAATGAACAAAACTCGAAACCGGCATACGATGGTAGGTACAACTAACAAAACATTAGGACGCGCTTACATAAGAACAAACGGAAAAACGAGCAAATTTACGGAAATATAGGTGTTCTATTTTTGAGTTTGTAGCAAATCAATTGGAAAAACTAGCGCATACTTAGCCTCTATAAGCTGAATACGAAAAGAAAGCAAGAAAAGTAGAGAACAGCTATTACCAATTACGTGTGCACAATAGTAATCATTAAAATAAACTGTTACTATTCTCAGCGTTCCTTAAGCTAACTGTAATTAGCTTTAATAAACCATTAAGTGTTTATCTATGCGTTGGATTCCTTAATAACTGAGAACAATTAATTGCATAATTGTTATAAATTCACTTTTAATTCCTTATTTCTGAGTTTCGATTATTTTACAATAAACTCGTATAATATTAACATTTATTTGTGAGTGTGTGTTTGTGTGTACAAATGTCTAATGATTTTAATTGCCAGTAATTTATCTTAGCATATCATATCATAATTTATTCATTCGTTTTATGCTACACATGAGGTTTAATTGTACACAGCTTCTGTGCGCGTGAAATATTTAGTTTATACATTTTATTTATTATGCTCACCACTTGTTATAGTAGGAAAAGCTGTTCATAATAATTACGGAAAATAATATGTACAAAATAAATATAAATTTATATATAAAATGTAAATATATAAAAACAAACTGTTCTTATAATTTATAAATTTAAACATTATATAATATATTATGTGATATTATATATATATATTCATGAATATTTAGCAATAACTATTACAATAACACTAAAAACGTGTGGAATATATAATCGTCAATGATGATCAATTCCACATTAATTACGCGCTCCAATTGCGTCGGTTGTTGACAATGAAGAGTGAACCGACTGGCCAACGCACTACTCTCTTTGCATATTATGTATGTCACTGCTTTATATCGTCCGCTATCAATGCCTTAAAAGAAAAAGCTCTGCATTGTTTTGTTTTAGCATCGATTCAAATTCGTTTTTGTATTCAACTTTATGCAGACGATTCAAATATCAATATCTAGTTCATAAGAGGAAGTGCGCGGATTCTTTTCAATTTTAATTCCAATTTCAATTTATTGCGTAACTCTATAGCTTCTAAAAGCTAAATCCTTACATAGTTACGCAGTTTAAATATTTTACAATGTGCAAGAGCTTTCAAATTTAAGTTGTGAGGACCAAAGTCGAACACTCGTTTTGGTCCACACGATTCCACCTCGTAGTATTAGACTAATATGTATATATGAACTTACTTTTTTAAGACGATATGCTAGGACCAAGACGGGATCAGGGCAGCTGATTTTGAATAAGTTAAATTGGAAACCACAATCAGCCGACCTAAGTTAGATGGAAGAGGAAAACAATTTCCGCTTCGCTTTCCGTGAGCGATCGTCAACGAGGCTAGAGATATAGAATTTTTGTCCGGGAATATCGATGCGAATCCGTTTAGGGATGGGACCGGGGAGGATTAGATTCTGAGTGTAAGGTAAAAGATGAAACGAACGCTGACGTTTAGTAGTAACTAAATAAATACATATATAAATGTATATATATATTCTATAAATATAAATTTATTTATAATGGATTATTATTAAATGAAGATTTATTTAGAGTATGTTTTCGTTGCTGAAAGATTAATTAGACCCCTGGACCAAGCCGACGATACTAACCAGGACATAGACACAAAGAGAATTGTTTACAAAGCAATTAATTGCACTCCTAACACTAGTAACAATGCTTATAAAAAAAATTGAAAGCTTGTTATAAATAAGAGACCATTTTCCAATATGCGCTTATAGATTGTTTAAGGCAATTATATTTAAAGAGATTACCACTATATTTGTTTGGATCTTGTTATTATTTGTGGAGTGCAACATAATTCAAATGTCCTCCATTATCACCTTTCAGGACTGGACATTTTTGAATAGTTCGGCCATAACTTGGCGGATATTCGTTTTAAAATCTTTAAGAGTTTGAGAATTACTCTCATAAGTACGGTCCTTTGCGCGAGCCCGCAATAAACAAACTCCAGCGGTGAGAAATCGCACGATCTTGATTGCAGTTCTATCACAGACCACGTGCCATATTATAGTGACATTTGAGAAAGCAACGATTTTGCGGCAGTTACTTGTGGATTTTTACAGTCGACAATTTTGCTTATTGACATATCAATCATTTACCACTGAAGTCGAGTCGATGCGTAAAGTCGTCGTCCAAACGCTGCTGTTCACGCATCCAATCATCATTGCATCGCATAGTCGACTTCAGCTCTTGTATTAGCTGAATATTCTAAGGATTAAGATACAAATCCAAATATAAAATACGCCTTAATTCATAAGGAATTTAAATAAAATTTTCGTATATAATAAAAAATAAATTAAATTTTCCACACAAACTTCAATAATTTAAACAAAATGTCTAAAGAATAATCAAAAGAAGAAATTTCTTCTTTGAAGAAGAAAGTCTTGATGTAAATAGTCTTGAGCGCTGATTTTCAACAATTTCTAATTAGTAACAAATAATGACCTAAAATAAGCATCATTTTAAAGTTCGATGCCACAGTAATGCCTATAAGCTAACTGATGCTCTTCAACATGATGTCCATTCTTGTAAAATAAATTTTCTAACCCTTTAGGAGGAAATTAAAATATTATCAAACACCGTTAGGGGTAAGTATCCTTCAATACCTTACTGTCATTTTCCGAGTTATGCTGTAACTTGTTATTCGCAATGTACACACATCTCTACATCTTATAAGATACTTACTTAGCTTTTTTTGGGAAATAATTGATAGAAATAATACATCATTATCAATCTGTAGAACATATAAAAACAAATAACAAAAATTTCCATTTCATGTGTTGTTTTATGTATTTGCAATTTTGCTGCTACTCATACAATAATATTGTAAGTACTTAGATATAACTTTATTTAAGGTTTACAAATGGAAAAATTTATTTAGAAAAAATTATTCTTTTTTATTGTATATTTTACAGTCCATTATATACCCATTATATACCATTTATATACCTCATTATTGCCATCTTTCTTACCGTGTAAACTAAGGCAGAGAGTATTGCTTTTTTGTACACATACTTCTCATGAAAATTAAATTCGTAAACTATTAAATAAAATATTTACGCATTAACTTAAAGCTTCATTTTCAAGTTATTTAAATTTCATAACCATTTTTAGGAACAAAAAAAGATAAGAAATTTATTTCTTCTTCATGATTTACCTTTTAATATAAGGACAGGTTATAGGAGAAATAATAATAGAACTCATGATTTTTAATCAATACTTAACACGTTTTCATCATCAGCCATGTTAAGCGATAAATAATTAAATTTTATTCCTACCCACACACGCGCATATATATATATATATATATATATATATATATATATATATATACATATGCACACATATAACAATGCATATTATATATTATATCATATATGATATACAAAAATATATCCTGTTTGACGTCAACTTTATAAGCAAAATATTTGAAGGAGATTCAAGTTGCCAGCAAGCGAAGAAATACTTTTAGTAGGTGATTTCCGTGATAAACATTAATCCTTTATTATTCCACGTTCAATTTCAACTGATCAGCTAAACGCGTATTTACAAGCATCACATTTACGATGACATGTTAATGGAGTTTCATTGACGACAAACTTCCGCGTTAAATTACAAAACCATCCTTCTGCAAGACATTACAGTTTTTGAATACTAAAGTGCAAAAATTGCAGTTGGAAAAACAACAGCAAGGAAAAGCAAAACTCAAAAGCTAGAACTATGTCCTCTCAATCAAAAAATGTACATACGTTTATATATGTTTTAACATATATTTGTGAATATACTTTTGAAGTAATCTTGACTTTTAAGTCACACGCACGTACGCATATGTAAAGACTGCACATTTCCCTTAATGTGTGGTAAGGGTATGAAATTTTTACATTAAAATCTGCTCTCATTTTTTAACTAACAAACTTGGTTCATTTAGTTCAGATAGAAGTTAATGGTAAAAGTATTGCAATCAAAACTTTATACATTAAACACTTGGAATACTTAGTCACAGGCATAAATAACATTTGTTGTATGTATTTCTTTCTTAAAAGACATTTATGCACCTACTGGGTTGCCATAAATGGAATTCTTTATGCGTAATGCAGAAATGTTTCGTGAAATTTTAAATGTTATATAAACCATAAGAAAGTTTTTTATTATCATGAAAACAAGACGTGAACAAAAACGTTAATTAACTGAGAGAAACTATTGTGGAAACTATAAGGGATTCTGCGAAATATTGAATACTAATAGTGGTTTATTAACTATTATGAACTATATTTCATATGTCATTGTTTTCCTGCTCCTTACTTTTAGATGGACTTAAATATTAAAATATTTGCTCATTGTGCCTAACAATTCAAAGCTTTTTGTCTACTAAGGGCAAAAGATTGCAAAACATATCTCTCTATCTCTTTGCAGGTATCAGTTCAGTACCTCCAACATTTGCTTGATCGCTTAACCAGTATGTGAGTAAGCGTCAGCATGCTGAAGAACCATTTGATCGGCATATTATTGCGCACATTTATGTTTTTTCGTTTCAATTGAAGTAGTTGCCGGTATAATCCATCATCCTTGTAACTTGGTTAAAAGAATTTCGCTTTTTATCATGGGATACATTTTCAATACCAACCTGCATGGAAGAACTTCCAATGTTTCTGCCAAATTTGAAGACGGTGCCTTCATTTTTGCGACCAGGAGATTGTTTACCACAGGCCTTATACAGACGGACCGACAGACAGACGGACATGCTTAAATCGATTCTAAATTTCATGAATCAAGAATATATATACTTTGTGCGGTCTCCGAAGTTTCCTTTTGCTAGTTACAACCAAAAAGACGATGGTGGATATAATAATAATAAAGTAACTCTCTAGAATTCACATTAGGAATCATAAGGAAATCGTCGGACCCAAAGTCGAAAATTTTTAAACATTTCATATTTTTTAAGCACTTTCATGAGTCTTATACGAGTCAAGTTGACGAAACGTATGTTGTAACGTTTAAGGCGGTGGAGGTGGGCTTTTTAGTTTTACCGACCTAGCTCAGCTGACGTTATCAGAAAAAGAGTTAAATTAAAAATAAAACAATAATATGAAAAATACTGGTACACTGTTGCACGTTATAAAACTAATTGTCTGTCCGTTATACCTTGCCTGTGTCAGTCCGTCAGTTACTGTCGCTTACGTCGCTTGTTCCTCAATTGCCCTCATATGCACCAATCTCACCCTTCACACTTTTCTTTCTTTTAAATTTAAAAACCGCTCATAATAGTATACAGGATTTCTCTTTTCTTTTTCTTTTATTAAATATTCATAATAACTACTGTATATATGAGCTTGCTTGTCTAATAGTCCTGATCACGCTGAAGCTGATAATAATAAAGATGAAGCTGACGATGATTATATTGAAGCTCTCCTTTTTCTTTTCCACCCGTTTCTCTTTTTCACTTTAAATAAAACCGTCATTGCATTTGGTTTGCTCTTTCACTGTTCACTGCATTTCCTTTCTTTTCTCTCATCCACGTATCTTTTTTATGACTAGCACTTTCCGATGTTCAAAAGTTTTTCTTTCCAATATTTAGGCTGCTCATTATCACTGTCGCAGCCCATAAGTTCTTATATTAATATTTTAACTATTATTAACTATTGTGACAATTTTATTAATCCATAAACGTAAATCTGTGAGGAATAAAATATTCCTCTTATTCTAATGCCAGAGGTAGGCTCGCCGTCTACCCAGGAGTTCCTTTTTAATTATTCTTTTCCCTGCATTCCTCTTCGGAATCAATGAAACACGAGAATTATCCGGTTGATTTTATACACTCTTATTTATCATACTATCCGTAAGTCTAAACAATAATAGTAATTCTTCTTAAGTCTCGTTCGTCCGTCCTGGTAATGTCCACGGACGCCTCCCTCTAGCCCTTTTTCACGCCGATTGATACGGAATAAAAACGGAGCAGTTTGCGCCCATCATCGTCGCTGGCTGATCGCAAAGAGAGAGGAAGTGAAAACCGCCAGAGTTCCCCATTTGCTATCCTTTTTCGATCTACTAGGTGGCGTTGCCAACTAGTCTTACATCCCCCCAGGGTCGCATTCTGACCCTTCGCTGTGGGTTAGTGCCTATTGCAGCAACCGCGCAGCAATTAGGGAGGGACAGCGTTTGGACCAAAACGAGGGCGCGACTTTGATCTTTACACTTCCCTCCTCCTTCGGTACTAGGCGCAGGCCCTGGCCCTACTATAACCGTAACAACATACTGCTACAACATTTCATTTCATCATTTACATTCGATTCTTGAAAAAGATCTCGAATAACATCAAATTGAAAACTGCTATCAAAACTTTGCTGCCATCGGCTCCCAGGGTCCCCTTCACGGCAGCAACTCTACAATCTTCCAAACTCTGGAGCTTGTCAGGATGAATCTGAAACGGCGCTCCCCATGGTAGTATAGCCGCTCTAACCGTCTCGTGGAGCGGCCCTGCCGGAGCTCCATCTGGATCTGGAGATCATCTGCTCCTCGGCGGACGTCAAATGGCAGCTCATGCAGCGCGTATAGGCGGCGTCCTTCCGGCCTTTCATTGTTTGCCGTAGGAGCCTCCCATCTGTGGCGGACAGCTCCCGGACTCCTTGGCCGACCACGGACCTCGGCTGGTCAGGCGGTACCATCCCCCTCGGAACTCCATTTCCTTTTCTACTGTGCGTGGCCGGAGAGGGTTCGTCCGATCCATCTCCATGAAACTATGTCGCGCGGCCGCACAAAGCGCATCTGGGACGTCAGCGTAGCGCCTCTCCTCATACCCCTGCAGTTGTGGTTCCTCTACTCTACGTTCGATGCGATGTAATGTACATTGTCACGTTCTTTTCGAACTCATTGAATCAACGTGGCTGGCTCGTTCAATTAGTCTACCGTGATCATAGTGAAACTGCTCGTTCGGCATAGCCGTGGTGTACAATTTCTTCCGTCAGGCAACAGTAAAACGATACCATTGGCGTTCGAATCTGAAATCGTGCTTCATAATGCGAGAACATGGTTCATGTTGTCGCTCCATATCAGTCAGTAACTTATGGACGGTGTAACGCAGAGATGCTTCGGTGTATCGCCGCTCAGCGCTGTCTACACGGTTAGTGGACATCTCTCATTTCGATTCGCTTACTCTGTCCCTTCTCCTTAAACTAGGCGTTTGATGGTAAGCTACAGGTGACCAGTTCGACCTAAATTTGCTTTTATTATCAGCAGCTGCGAGCGATGTTCGATCACTCGGGTTCAACGATCTCTTACTTTCTTCACAAGTTAACCTCTTCGGTTTATTAACTTTGTAGTCGGCAGGCGGTAAACGGTTGCTGTCTTTCATCGGATTGCTATTCTTCATAACGCTTATTAGTTTCGGTTTATCGTTATTACCACAACTAGTTATCCGTGTACAACCTAATATAACTCCGGACTATCTTTCTTAGCGATTACTTTATTCGGTTCATAACTATTTCTATCATCAGCAGCTTGGATACAGCTGCCATCATTTATCGGTGAGCTACTCTTCGTAACCTTTCTTCCATTTAAATCATATTCATTTCCCCGGTCAGTCTTCTTTTCCACTACGGAATTGTTATCTGTACATTCGAACGTCACCTTAGGTGTATCTTTACCTAGGGATCCTTTAATCGGTGTCACTTCCGTTTTATGATTTTCCTTACTATCAATTTGTAACTTTGCTGTATAAGAAGCGGTTCTATCGGAACAAGTTATGGTTGTCCCAAATGTTCGTATGCAATTATAACCGAGGATTACTTCTTCGGTTGCCTTTGGCAATACTACTAGTGTCAAAAGCGTTGTCAGGTTTCCTAACTGTATCGGACATATGAAGGCACTATCTGCAGACATTCTTGTCCCATCAGCTAGCTTAATACCGGCGTTATGTGGCACTCGACGGTATCGATTTTGAATACTTTTTACCTTATACCTTTCACTAATAAAACTCGCCATTGCTCCTGTATCAATCCTTGCAGTTACGGGGTTACCCGCAATTACTATTTTGGCTGCTAACCTGTTTTCCTCGAAATAAAGGCCGGTCTGCTGTGCTTCTGTTGGTGGTACTGTAGACCCTGCTGCTTCTACTTCTTCAATCTCATTCTTCGTCACTCTTCGAGTGATCTTGATCCCGCTGCACGATCTGCTTACGCTGTATATGGTTAACTGATTCAAATAACTGTTGTTCTTGATGTTGAGAGCAATCTTCGAACGTGACTTTCCGTCGAAGTGAATTCGTACAGTACACATCAGCTACGTCAGATGAATTTCTCTTGTCGATTTTTATCATCCTATGTCGCTCGTGTTTTGGCATACGGGTGCGATTACGTGGCTGCTCACGTACGATTTCTCGTGTTTGATTTTCGGCTGGAATACTCTCCCAGTCGTCCACCATCTCAAGAAGTTCCTCTAGGGATTGGAAATCTCTCTTTCGGATGCACCCCAAGTAGACCGTTGGTATAAATCCTCTCCAACTTTTGAGCGTCTGCACAGCCCACGTGTGTCATAATCGTCTGTAACGCCAGCGCATAATCTTTGAATGTCTCTGTGGGTTTCTGTACCCGTTTGCATATTTCGTCTTCCAAATTCTGGAAATACCGGGACGGTAAGAAGATCTGTAGGAAGTCACTCATAAACGCTTCTCACTCAGTCCATCGACAATTGTTGTTCTTAAACCATTCCAGAGCCTTCTCCTGCAATAGGATAACCATCGTCGCCAGTAGTGCATTTTTATTTACAGCGTAAACCTCGGCCAAGTCCTCGACACGTTCAATAAATTGTAAGGGGTCTCGTGCCCCTCTATAATTGAGTCCCCATTTCCGAACTATTTCAATTACTGGCCTTCCTTCCGCTATCGGCTGCAAGTACGGTGGGGCCTGACCGATCATTCCATACGGCTGATCTCGAGGTCCAAGCTCACCCTGTATGATACTCAGTGGCGATGACCTTCCGGTTTGCCCTTTTGGGAAGTTTACCGTCAGTCCCGTCTTCGGTTCGGCAATACTCTCCGGATGTTGACCTAGAAAAATTTGTGCATAACCCGCTAATGGTGGTGTCGTCGCTCGTGTGGCACCAATCGCGGAAGGGGGCGTAATGCTTGGCTGGGCTCATGCTTCTCTTGGATTTCCAATAATCGCACCAAGACTTTCGATTCATGTTCACCACTTTCAGAACGGCCCCAACGCTTCCTCAGGTCATCTACGGTTCCCGCGCTGTCCAGTTGAAACTCGTTCAAATACTCTATCAGGTCATCCTTGCGGAGCGCATATGCCCATGTATTCGCCGTAGTAAAATTAAAAATTTTTTTTTTTTTAAAAGTTTCGCTGCGAGCTCGTGTTTCCTCTTCTATTGCTGAAACCACTCAGAAATTTCAACTACAAGAATTTTCTCTTCCTTTATACCTTACAGTTTCTGATGCCTCCTCTCCGATGCAGACAAGGAGAAAAATATCGTCGTTTGAAAACTGTCTCGCAACTTTTCACTATATTCTCCATGTTATGAACACCCCTTTCTTTCGTTTTATCATAAAATTTTGTTGCTTTAACATAAAAATCAATGTTACATGCCAAATAAATTGCTTGTCACTCGATTTCTGTTATTCTTTAATGCCCGGTTTATTTTCGTTTTTCTTCTCTTTACGAAGATGGACAAAATATAAAAAAAATTCCTTTTTTTTTATTATTGTGATGTATTGTACAAATCTATTTTATAATATACGGCATTTACGTCATTCCAGTTCCCATCAATTTCACTTTAAATTTTCTGTTAAAACACAAGCAGTGCAGACGAAATGTATTAAAAATGGTCAAATATTTCTTAAGTGTGTTTATAGTTCCCTTCTTTTACTTCTCCCTTATATTCTCGTTTTATTTATTTCGTCTTTCCCCGACGGACCTTCCGCTTTCTTTCATGTCATTGCGCTCTGCTCATATCTACACTCAATCCCTTTAGATATGGTTTCTGTTATTTTTCGTTGTTGATCGTTCTATGCGCTTGTTTTTTCTTTCTTTAACTTTACTTTAACATTAACGAACTTCTCGTAAAGTTATTTGTAATTTAATTATTTTTTTTGCTAATCTTAACTAATTAACAAACGTTTTCATGTCAAGATTTCTTTTTTTTTGATTATTACTTTTCTTATTCCTTTTGTAGCTAGTAACCACTTTTTGTTTGTTATTTGTCCTTTTTCTAATCGAATTGCCTTGAATTTCTTGCCGATTCTCAATTTTTCGCGGTTTAAATGATTTTTTTTTGTACTGTCTCATCTCGACTGGTGTCTAAACTTGACTGACAGCGTTCTTTTCTTTTCAAAGAAACCCACCCTTATTGTTTTAAACACACAGACTTCGAACTCTCTTTTGCTTTGCTCTCTTTTCATGTTTCTCTTTTTTTGCAAACAGCAGGTGCAAAAGCGCGTAAAATTTTGCAAAAGCTGAAAAGAAAGTGTGAGCAGCGGTTTTCCGCTATCTTGGGTTTCTATGATATTTTTAAAAGTGTAAGGACAAAAGTCGCTCCCTCGTTTTGGTCCACACACTCTCCCTACCTTCTTATGTATAAAAGGAAATTGTACGGTGACTGCCATCAGCAGTAACATAAACATAAACTTTGGTAAAGAGTGAAACTCTGATAAAGAGCGAGAGTTGGCGTTACCAAGTGCTGACAGAAAACCAAAATGGGGGATTGCAAACGCATCCTCTTCCCTTTTTGGTTACTGTCCAGCGACAAGAACGGACGCATGTTAAATCACTATCCGTAAAACATCCATACGTCCGAGAGGAAATATTGAAGAAATCCCTTACCTCACAATAGAAAGCACGCAATCAGACACAAAAAATGAAATAAATATATACGCGGAGGTGACTAAGAAAACCGATATTTCGCTGGGATTGGAACGTCATTTAAAGTCTATTATGATAGGGAAGTATATTAAAAGCTAAGAAAATGATTAATATTTGCTTTTATTTTAATATTACGTAATACGAATTCACTTAAAAGCCAACTAACATATTGTTACGAAAACCACAAACAGGTAAACGGCAACTATAACAAATTTGATAAGTCTAAGGGGTGGAAATTCCTTGGAATGCAATACTTACGACGGTCGTAAAAAGACATATTGGCAGGTGGTAATAAACGCAAAGATTAGCAAAGAATTTCCGCGAAGCCTGACATGAAAGGGATTAATGAAACTACGAATTCAGGTTAAAAGCAGAAGGTATGCAGAGTTTGTGATATTCGTAGGGTTTATAAGCAGAGCATTTTGCTTAGATCAGCAGAATCAATTAAAAATATTAGACAAGTAACCAAGTGTTGAAGAAATACTTACTTTGTAATAAATTGTAAAATAATTAAGTTGTAAATACTTGTGAATAAATAAAGGAAATTGCACATAACCAAAATACAAGCTTTTCGCGATTCAGAGATACGAACCGAGCCTTAAAAGTAAAAACCCAAAGAAGCAATTTTCGTAAGCTTATAAATTTTATGAATCTTTTCACGAAATCTCAATTACGTTAAACTAAACATTAATTAAAAAGTTATTACGGTAAGTATTTTATTCATTTAATCTACTTTTTATTTTTTTAATCTACTTTTAATAAGTTATTCCTTAGCCGTTAAGCTTTACACATATGATGAAAGACAGGCAAACGTGTGCATATACTTGGGTTTTGATTGAAAATAGATAAAAAAAAACAGCAATATATGTTCGCTTTGAAACGAATCTTGGATATCAACCGCTTCATCACTTAAAAATATTATCGTTATTTCCGATCGTATATGCTGGCCGACGTCATTCTCACAAATAAAATCTTAAAAGACTTTTGAGAACAATAATCGATCTAGCTTGAAAATATTTAAAAACCCTGCTTAGTAATTTTTGTTTCGTGTTTATGATAACAATTATAGAATACTATACAATACTATATTATAAAATCATTGATACGAACTGAGGATATCTAGGGACAATAATCGGAATAACAACTCTAGGGTTGATAGAAGCATTTTTGTTCACTTGTAAAATATAAACTTTTAGTTGAGTACATAAGCATACCAGACGTTGGCTGCTTGTATATACAGAAGTCAGCGTAACTTATAGATACATTCGCTATGCAACATTAGAGAAATGCGAAAAGTTCTTTTGAAAGAAATGAAATGTTCGAAATAGTTTTTTATTTATTTGCACAGCTTTCGTAAAAGCATTATAGATGATTTTTTAGTGGGTTTAATAGAAATTATAAGCTTTGCCAGTAAAAAACCGAAAAGTCATCTTGTCTGATGTATCTCGAAATCCCAAAGAAATATCTGCGTATTTCAACTTTTTAAATTTTGTATTATTATTAATATATTCTAGACTAATGAAATTAATACTTAGACTAGAGAGATGAGTCATTGGTGTTTTTTCATTAATTAGTTATGAAAAGACTCTACCACAATGAGATTTGAACCCACAGGTACTGACTTGTTAGAGGCGCTTCGTAACAATTCAGCCACAGCTGCGACCGAAATTTTGTAATTAATCATGGTTGCTCTAGATTGCGAAAGAGAGATATACTCTTGAACGACTTATTTGATTTTGTTTGCCAGGTAACATTGGACACTAAAAAAGGAAATCAATGTGAAATTTCTTCTCTTCGATAAGAAGCAATCACCTGCCAACATTACAGTTTCTTTCTCGAAACCACTACAAAAATTTAGCGTTCTAGCGTTCAAGAAGGTAAATAAGCAAAAATGATTCATATCAATAAAGCAAAGAAAAAGCAAAGAGTTGGACAAACATAAAGTCTGATAAGTTCCCTTTTCCCGTTCAATCGATCTTACACATAAATGCTGGTGCTAAAGCAATGGGGAATAGTTCGTAACGTCACTAGCCGTTGTAATCTAGAAGCGCTCCATTCCGTACTTACGTATTGCACGTTTACTAAACATGTAATACGTCGTTTTCCATATTTTCCTAGTATGAAATGGAATGGATAACGCGGAAACATCAAATTTATTGCCTAATATTATAATTATATAAATATTAATTAATTTTATAACTGATTTTGCCTTTCTTCCATTGTCATATTATCCGCACTCCCTTAAAAAGCTTTAAAAAGATAATTAATTCAATTTAAGTTTTCATTCATGTTTTCGCCTATAATATGATCAGGTTTTAAATAAATTTCCATTCGATGTTTCAATTTTTTACTGCACGTTTCCTTTTCTTTGCCCACTCATTATGTCAAAAGGTGTTAAAAATGTCCTTCTCTTTTATTCTTAATCTGGCATTGAAGTGGTAAAGTAAATGCAATGTAATAAGGATAGAGATTTAGATGCAGCGAATGCAAAACAAAAACGAAAGAAAGTACAGTGAAAGCTAATCTTTCCTTAAAGCAGAAGTAGTTTAACACAATTGGATTCTTTCTATAATAAAATTTTTGAAACTATTAAAAAAGACATTTGCGCCAAGTAGAAGTAAGGAGCAACGAAAGCGTTTCGCATATAGAAATAATTGTACGGTCTTTCATGTATCTAAAATCCACGGCGAAAATAATTCCAAACAGGTTACTACTTAACTCGGAATTAACGAAGTGGTTTAATTTTTATATAAAGAGTATATCAATAGGAGTGCATTATTTAAATTTTGTATCCTTTTTTCATGCAAGTGATAACTCAAATATTTGGCAGCTGTCATTTATGATTGCTCCGATTATTAAAAATGGAGCGCTAGATAAAGAAAAAACGTCCTATAACTTTGAAAACCCATTACAAAGATGAGTCCGCCTGCAAAGATCGCGGAATTTTCGGTCGCGAAAGTGCACCTAATCTGTCAACAATTCGAAGACTGGTTAAAAAATCCGAAGAAACCGAGCGGATTATAGACAGCACGTCTCTTCCGCATGGACATACTGGTCGCTCTCTTGCAAAAATATACTTTTGTGAGCGAAATTCATCATTATACACACGACGAGAATAGTGGACTGAATGCGTATCTTTTGTGACCGCTATGACAAGAGGACTTTTGGAAGCTAAGAGAAATAGAAATGCTTTCAATATGTGTTGTTAGTAAAGACCGCGTGTCGTATGCGTATGTCGTATGTCGACGAGATTTTCACAACGAAAATGTCTATGATGCATTCTAGTGTTCTAGGCGCCCTTAACAGAAATTGCGTGAAAGTCTTTTGAAAAAAGATTTCTTCTCGAGAGAGCAATTTTAATAGTGTATTAAAAGTGTAATATTCTGTTAAAATAATTAAAATGTACATATAAATATATGTATATATATATATATGTATATATTGATAGAACTAAATTCCAATTCAAAATTAAAGTAGTTCGTCAGTATCGAAAATGTTCATGTCACAAATCATGCCGAATAACTGTTGCTAAACTGGCCGACTATATATGCGCT
>KK351259.1:40298-91449 GCA_000671755.1 Glossina brevipalpis | reverse complement strand
GAAAAGATTAAATAAAGAAGAAATAACACCTGAAATCAAAACTGAAAGTCCCGCATTATCATTTCTAAAATAAAATTATCTTGGGACGGACTTCCTGGAAAGCCCTGAGTTATACCCCGGTTAAGAAGACCCGTTACAGACCTTGGAACCGAAAATGGCTCACTTTATTTAAGGTAATGCTACACTGTTGCAAAAATAAACATAACATGGCATACAACATGCGGCAAGCTTATTACGTTTGAATAATCTTTAGGCGGAGTTAGGTTGAGTGACATTAAAATATGATACCATCTTGTGAGCACGAAAGACAAAGCAGTTTATCAGAAAATAATTTTATTACATATAACAACGAAATTCTTTTTTAGATTATTTCGTCTTATATAAAAGGCAAAATATTGTCCAATACTTAGTGAAATCGGCAGCATGTTAAAATATTGAAAAAAGCTTTTCTAAAAGGTTTATAAAATCCACTTCAGTAAAGCAATTAAGAAGTGTTGCATCCTTAGCTAAGTTGAAAGGCACTCCAAATACAACCAGCTTGAAAGACATATATTATAATAATATATTGTATATAAAAATGTGATCAAAAATCCTAATCTGAAATGTTTGTACCAAAAAACATTTATTGTTTCAGAATTCTGTAAGGACCAAAGTCGTGCCCTCGTTTTGGTCCAAACTGTCCCCACCTATGTTCTTTAGGTTTTATTAGATTTACTGCCATCAGCAGTAACTCGTAGTATCAAGGAGAATATTGAGTTAAGAGTTTGGTAACGCCAAATTCTAGATCAGAAAAAAAGCCGGGGGTAACAAAGATGTTATGTTCCCATTTTTGGTCTCTGACTAGCGACAAGATTGGTCTCCCGTAGCAAATTTATCCGTAGACATCCGATTTTGTGAGGATCTTAAGGGGCCGACTATTGTTTTACTTTGAGCAGATTATGTGACACTAACGGGAGGACATATGATATTGAAGATTTGAATTGTATCTTAGTATTAAAAATGTCCGAATAAAATTATGTTTGAATACTGACTAAAAGGTTTAACGTCGGATTGGATTAGGTAAAAGATAGATAGAACTCGTGGATCCGACGAGCCGACCCAGGCCTGGAATTAGACAACACATTAATATTTCCGAATAGAAACAAGTTAAGTATTCCAGAGTTTCAACAAGCTATATACGTTCTATAGCTATAAATCATGTTGGGTCAATAAGTTGGTGCATTATAGCTCAAGCATACTTAAATTACCTGGGACCGTCGCTATGGTCTTAATTGAAAAATCGACTTTTTGAACCTACACACCAAGAAGTTTCCCTCACATGCGGATACTATTTCTGAATAATTAGGGGTAGCATTTAAGACGATAAAAAACTTTAAAAAAGTTAATAGAAAGGATCTTTAATTGTTGCACTAAATTTAAGCTTAAAATGTGAAAAATAATGCTTTGAAAGGTTTAGATAAAAATACGAACAGGTGCTGTCAACGGGAAAATTTTATGCAAAATAGTCTTCAACAATTGTTTAACATTAACTTAAGAAGTAAACCATTAAAAAGTCCTGTTATGAAATCAACTTCTTATTGGAACACTATCATATAAATGCAAACATAAATTTACATAAATATTCAAAGATAGATTCTTCTTTAGTCTTAGATTGATCAGTTAGTTATTTAGTATATTTCTACTTAAAAAATGTTTATATAAGGTAAGCAGAATCAACAATAAATCCTTTAGTTGCTTTGAATCTTTCATTTTTTTAAGCTTCTTCTCCTTCTCTCTTTAAATGTCTCGAGTTTGAATAGCGTAACTGATGAATTTTTGAATTTAGTACGCGGTCCAAAGGCCGGCGATAAACAAACCAATGAACGCACGGGACTACAGGAGATAAATTGATTGAGAATCTTATGTTAACAAAGTTTATATAAACCTTATGAGAAGTAAACGCAGGAGTTTGTTAGTACGGCTGCATGTCTTGGTTTTAGGCTCAACTCTCGGCTAAGCGCTAAAATTATGTTAATTCCATGGTAATGCGTGCTCACAATATTCTAAGAAAGTTGTGGCTCTTTTCGTCCTATGTCCCCACGCTGACCAAACTGCGACTGGTTAAATGTTCAGTTGTGCCGCTTTTATATTATGGAGTGAACGTTCATGGGAAACTTTATTATGTTTCCAGCAAAAAGCGTGGTTAATAAGTGTGCTAGATATGTTTATTATAAGCGAAAATATGATAGGATATCTCAGTTTTCGGTGAACATCTTAAACTCTGATCCTCCAACGTACTTTAAATCGGAAATTTAGTTTCCGTTCATAAGCTAATCCACACTCAAACACCAAGACATTTATATGAGTAAATTCGGTTCGCTAAATCGGAACGGACAATGAATCTAATCTTACCTGATCATAAGTATTTGTCATCATCAAGACTATTCTTTATTAATGCGGTAAAGTTGTAGAATTCGTTGCCATCTGCGATTAACATGGTCGTAAGCTCAAGGTCGCTTAAGTTAGCTGTAAGTGTTTTTTATAATGTATAGCTACGTCCATGCTGGACCATCAATTATACCATCTATCATTTATCATAATTACTTTATTTTATTGTTTTCAATCGTGCCGTAAGCGACTATTTACTATTTTTGGCACTAAAATTTTAATTATTATAATAATGTTGTTGTTATTATTATGATTAACTAAACTACACTAAACTAAAACTAAACTATTAGTAGGATACTATGTTCAACGAGTGACTTGTGCCATGAATTTACAACGAAAGAATACAAAAAATTAAAACTTAGGAGCTAAAAATAACGAAAAGCTTGTACTTTTCAATTAAAGACTACAGACATTTGTAAATTTTTAAACATGTCTGTGAATATATGGCTAAAATAATCTTAATTCTAAAGCTACATGCCAGCTTATATATACTAGAATAAGGTATGTGAACAAAGTACATTTCACTTTATTGCGTATAACATCCTTTAAATTCTTTTTTATTTTTTATTTTTATGCCCGCCATCCAATAATGAGAATATGTTCAGTTTGACATTTTATTTGCAACACCCTTAAAGAAGCTGCATGGACGCCAAAAAGTATATACTTTCTTCACAGCACCAAATTTCGAATCGATTTAAGCATGTCCGTTTGTCTATCCACCCGTCTATCCTATGTGTCAGTCTGTGTAATGTCTATGGTAAACATTTTCCTGGCCGCAAAAATGAAGATATCTGTTTCAAATTATGCGTAAGCATTGGCACTGAGATTGGTGTTGACAACGGGTCAGATTAACCCAAGAAGAC
Organism: Glossina brevipalpis; assembly: GCA_000671755.1. Lineage (NCBI taxonomy): Eukaryota > Metazoa > Arthropoda > Insecta > Diptera > Glossinidae > Glossina > Glossina brevipalpis. Next base: position 88,159 of record KK351259.1, on the reverse strand, counting down.
CCCGCAGTACATCGTTGACTGAGAACACCGCTTTTAAGCAAAAAAGTTAGTGTTTTTGTTTATTGCTCATAAACAATACCAGTAAAATCTGTAAAATTCCACACACTGCTCTGGCTATCGTATCTATATAAAAGTGTCTGTCGCATCTAGAAAAAATCGACCCCACCCACCCGATGTAATGGAATAATTGAATTTAATATCTTTGTGTAAACATTTGTAACATTAAGAAATAGGCTTCAGCAGTCCCATAAAGTGTATCAGTAGCATATTCGAAAACTACGTAAACCTGTCTGTCTGCTCAATTGTATAATACCTGTGATGACTATTTTCCCGGTCGCAAAAGTTAAGATATCACTTACGTTGGTGTTGAATCTATACTAAGGCGATCATAGACCAAACCTACTGTATAAAATAACCTGAAAGCACCTCTGCTTTCTGTGTGTTTCGCGCACTACTCACAGACTACGCATTAAAAATTTCTATGATATTCCATAAAAATAGAAAAAATCAGCCACAACTATCCATTAAATTTATTTGCTTTCTTTTACTTTTTTTAACATAAAGGCAGTGGATATAGAAGATTCGGCATAGTCCTACTTTTTATTTTTTTATTATCTTACTACCAAAAGCTAACTTTCTTTAGTACAGATACGAGATAATGGGAAAAATAATGCAATTAAATTTTTATACATTAACAAGAAAAGAAAAAATTTTTAAATTTCAATGAATTATAAGGAATCTATTTACTATCATGAAGATAACATGTTAACGTAAACGTTAATTAACTGACCTAAACTGTAAGTTGAGAGGCATGTACGTTGACTAAGGGATCCTGTGAAATATTAATAAATAAATTGTACGTAAAAGTAACCGTTTTTGGATCACACAAGAGAAAAAAATTGAAAATTAACCAAAAGAAACTAGTATTATTTTTGACATTAACAACGTTTTCGCATCCTTCTCATACTCATTGCTTTTCTTTACTGTATTGAATATTCGATTCCAATGCGACAATTCAAACTTTTTTGCTTATTATAAACAGAAATTTTGGAGTAACAGTTTTATTTCCAACATTGAGACGTGCGTAGCAAGTTTTATTTTTATAGCTTAGTTGGTACTACTATAAGAGTTCCAACGGCACACAAAAAGCCAAAAATGAGCAGTCTGCATTGAAGTTAATTCTGATACTAATTGGATATATACATATGCTCCTTATAGGGACTTTGATGGAAAGAAGTAACAGTTCATCTTAAAATTCGATTAAATGAATTCTTATATTTTATACATTGCTAAAAAAATCACAAATATAATGAAATAAGTCTAACCATAAAAACTGCCTAATTGTGTTCAAGACGAAATTCCCTAAAATATTAGGAAACTAATAAAAGCAAACAAACATAAGCAGAGAGTATAGTTTTTTTGAGTAAAAAAATATATAGTTATTTATTTATATTCAGATATTCGTTCAAGCGGAGAATGTTGCACTATAAGTATGAAAATGCAGCGTATAGAAGGTATGCGCGCTTCACTTTACATAATATTCTTGTAAAAGAAATATCAACGCTGAAATCACAGACGTAAAATGCTAAAATAGGGCTGAATGTTTTTCGATGCTTTAATAGCATCAATAAAATAAAGGACCCTTATGCAGTTGGCGATTGACGAAGAAAGAAACGGAAATGTCAGAGAATTACTGAAAGTTCGGCTGGAAATTCAGCGACCAAAAGGATGAACAAACACTTTGGAACGAAGTGTGGTATTCACAACATGTTTCAAAATACCATGTTTATAAGTGAAGAGTTTGTTCACACAAGTCAAAAAAGTGAAGTTATACCTTTCGAAGAAAGATATCGCCGTGTTCGAGTTCAATAGAGAAAAGTACTATGATATATTAAGACTGTACTTTCCATAGATGTTTCTTTAATTTTGTGTATAATTTTTTATAAGTTTTTCTGACTTTGTAGGTAAAGTATTGTAAATTTACACTGCAGTGGTAAAAACTTAATCTAAGACGAGAATAATATAACCGCTAAGTGCCGTTTCAGAGAAATTTCTTCTATGACAATTAGCTGCATTGAATCATCTTCCCCAATTTAATAGTAACTTCTTAGCATTTAGTATAGATACAAGGATAACATAATGCATTTCAATGAGTCACAGAAATACTAATTGATTTTCATTGGTCTGCTTAGAAAAAACCGTGGAGTAAATTCGGCAGAGAGCGACCAAAAATTTTTGCTTTAAAACTCACTATTAAATTTATTCATACTCCTCCGTTTTTTGGTACATTTTTGATATTTTTTTTGGAGCCTGCCCTTTGGGAATAATTCCAAACCGTCATACGGTTGATATTTAGCGCCTCCGCTATTTCAAACTTTCATAGACTCCGCTATTGCAAAATTGCATCGACTTTTTTAGTGACTGGCTGACCAAAGCGAGGTGCATCTTTGACATCAAAATTTCCGGAACAGAACTGAAAATGGGCGAAATTCGTCGAAGTTTATGCTTACTGTACAACGTAACCTAATAAAACCGCTGATGTCCAAGTAAAAGTCTTGGCCTTTTGCCCATTGTTTATAAATGAAGTGAGTTTCAACGATAAGCATTTTCAAGGTTTCAAGGCTAATAAGTGTAATACAGTTACTCTACAAAAGTATAAAGAAATCGACCACAATCTCTTAGTATTGTAATGTACCACACAACATAAATTACTTAATAGACCTACTTTTTTATTATAGGACTCATATTACATTTTTTTTTTGTTAATGTAAGCATCCTCTTTTATTAGCGTAAACATTTATTTTATATTTCTTTTATTTGTTGGCGTCAGCAATTATTCTAAGTTTCATTAGCATAAGCGCTATTGGAAAATGTATATAAACCAACCAATTCCAATAAATAAAATCACTCGTTATCGAGAGATCAAACATCTCACTTGATTTTATTCTTCTTAATCAACCAAGCACTCCGCGAACTATCGCGAAGCTAAATTTGCGCGTTGCGCGAATGGTTGATTAATAGATTTAATAATAATAGCATTCCTCCAAAAGAAATTCATAACATGGCGATCCTGCCACACTTTCCTGTGAAAGAAATTCATAACAGTATTAAAGAACATCGAAACTTTTTTTTTGGTTTCTATATCCGTCACTGAAGGATGGGACACATTTTTTTATTTTTTTGTTATTCACTACTTTTAACGACATGGCAATTAGTAGTATTAGAAGTATTATAAACTATAAACATAAAATTAGTCGTGCACGGTAGCTATAGGCAGTCTCATAGGTTGCCACATCCAATTCCACCAAATTTCTTACGTTTGAAAAAGCCTAATCGATTTGCGTTTGCCCTAAAGTTGTAACAGTGTCGCGGCCGGAGAGAGAAAAAAAGCTTTACCATTTAATATGCTTTCTGTATCAGGCTGCTTGCGGCAAATGCCAAAAGCGTCTAGAAGAATTGTTTCCTGTAATTCTTCTCTTGCTCCCTAATAATTGAATTCTACTAAGTGTTGTCTGAACTGTGCCTCAGGATAATTTGAATTACGATATATGACTACATATCCTATATTTTTGTATTTGAATCCCGATTTCCCTTTCTAAAGTCCAACTTAAATAAGTTCTTCGCTTCATGAAAATTTTTTCAGTTCCGTTTCTTACGGCGAGCTCCAACACCTACATTTCCATCTTAAAATGTTATCCAAAGTGCAATTGGAGTGTCTGCATTCAAGTCGATTTCCATTAAAATTCTTGTTGCTCCGTTAACCAGCCCATCCGAAGTGTCAATATTCACTGTAACCATATATTTCGCAGTCCTTTTCAGTATCAATTGCGAAGGAAGTCCTTGTGTTCTAAGTTTTTTTACGCAACTTAATGTGAGAATCTTCTGTCTTTCATTTAATGAATCCGATTTCTTTGTATCATACCATTTTGATACATGAGTTTCTTCTGGAACTTCCGATAGCCTCGTCGCGGTGTCTTTAATTGAGTAAAATAAATATATCGTATCTAGAGGAATGTTTCTGCCAACAACTCTCGATTTAATTAAAACAATATCCTTCTCCGTCATTTCCCCTATTGCCAGATTATTCAAAGCTTTAACATAATTTTTATCCTCCCTCTTCCGCATTATTTAGTTCGAAAAACAAGGAGTTTGCCCAAAGTACATTCTCCACTATTTCTCTGTACGGATTACTTGGATTTGGGTGGAATACCCATTTATCCCCCACATGTGGTAACTGCTTTAAATCGTTCAAAGCAGCAATTCATACACCCCCCAATAGGTGGGAAGTTTTGAAAATTTGTTAGTCTAGAATCCTAACATTTTTGCACCAACAACTGATATTTCGTCTATTGCTATTAATTTTAAGTCCATTAATTTTGTCACAAGAGTATTTACATTTTTCTCTATTATCTGCTCCCAAAATATCTTCATTCTTATTTCTCTATGGATATATATTATTGAAAGACTTCTAAAATAATCTGCCATAGATACTTCCTTCCTTTCTTTTGGTGCGCATAGTAAAATTTTATTGAGGTCAGATTTAGCTCCGGGAAACGAATTTGATCTCTGTGTAAGTGGTCGATATATTATGTAACCCCTTGCTCCTCCCACAAATTCATAAAATGGTTTTTTAATATTTACGTTTTGCAAAACGTGCTGAAAATATAACCTTTGTTTGTCATTTAATGACTTTAAAGATGTCGTCGTGATTAATAAAAAGGGGGAGTTTAATTAGATGCAGATCGCACGAATTCTCTCTGTTACCCCTCGATTTGGTATGTAACATATTAATATCTGGTTCTATCTCCGAATTTGCGAAAGCTCTAAAGTCATCGTCTAATAATTGTGTTCCTACAACAACATCGTTAGCGTCCTGAATATCTTCCATGTCTTCTTGTTGTATATGATCTCGAATTATTTAAAGTTCGTTCTCCCCAAAATTTTCAAATTGTTTTCTTGTCTTCTCAATTTCAGACGCATTTTCTCTACATATTTTTCTATTATCTGCTCCCAAAATATCTTCATTCGAATTTTCGCATGGTATATATAACATCGAAAGGCTTCTAAAATAGTCTGCCATTGATACTTTCGGTTTAAATTCTGGAAATCGAGTTTTAGTTGGATTTCTTTTCTTATATAAATATCGAGAATTGTCTAGTAGTCTCTAAGATTCCCCCACAATATCATTATCAATATTGGCTTCATCTAAATAACCATCTCCTTCCTCATGATAGCTAACTGAACCTCGCCGTACTTTCCTATCTATGTAAAAAACAGCGAGCTCAGCCAAACATACCGGGTTCATACTATTTGGTCACTGAATATAACGGTCTAAAAGGTTTGCTTGAAAAGTTTCTCTGTAATTTTCTGGCATATTTCCTAATCGTTTTTTAGACTTGACTATTCGAACTCTCTTTTCGGGAACAGAAGCATTGATAAACACTTCGGCATTAATACATTGTGAAAAATTCATTTCTAGTATTGTATGAGGCTTCTTGAGCGAAGATCTCCGAGGCTGATATAAATTTATTATCAATATGTTGCAAACGCTGACGGACGGATTAAATTCCGGAACGAATTCCAGCCATCGTTTCCAACAGCAACCGTGAAACACCTCGATGGCTTTCATTTGCATTTATGCATTTATATTTTTGACTTTAAAACTGCTTTTCAAAAAAATTCTAGGCTTTTTAAGAGTCGATCGGACAGACATTATATATTCAGTTAAAGTCATATTGATCCGTGAATCCAGCAAAAAACTGATCAAAGTTTGCTAATTTGTATATCTCTTCCTCCGTTAAATTTGCATTTAATAATTTGTGCACTTTCTCATAATTTTGAACATGGATGTTCAAACTTTCAGTATCCATATCTTCAGATAAAGGCAACAATATTTCAGCACTAGGCATTGGCTTATTATTAAGTCTGCACACCTTTTCCGCTCGAATTTTCCGTTGACATGTAGCAGTATATTGTGTGAGGACCAAAGTTGTAGCCTCGTTTTGGTCCACATACTCTCCCTCCCACCTCTGCTTGGGTACTGCCATAGACAGTAGCCCGCAGCGAGAGCCAAAATACGACCCTGGGTGAGGGGAGAACCAGGAGGCAACGCCACCTGTGAAATAGAAAAATAGGAATACAGTGGAAACACGGGAGTTTCCTCTTCCGTTTTCATCTCTGGTGAGCAATGGGGAAGGTTGTGTACGCGTGGATGATCTCTTATTAGTCGAAAGTCGACTGTATTTCTTTTGAGTTTTTGTTTTATTTTTCCGTGAGAGGAAAAGCTATATATAAGAAAGGAAAAGGCGGTGCTCCTAGGAAAACTTGTATTTTTTTGTAAAAGGAAGGGGGCAGAACGTTAAACAATCAACGATCGGTGTTATATATGAGTAAATAAATTATAAAGAAAAAAATAGGAACGAAACAACTCATAGTAACAAGCAATAACACGTGTGGTGTGAATGTAAGCTAGGTATAGAAACGTTGAATATAACATTAGTATAGCGCGCTTGAATATTGCATTTTGTCTTAAATTGTTTACATAAAAGAATTGAGCTAAACGTGTGTTTGATTTAAATAATAAACGAGAACAAGCAAGGAAAGGAAAAGGTGTATATTTCTTTTATACGGCAAGTAAGTGACCCCTGGGATCCATCGAGCAGATCCAGGTAAATGAAAATCGAAAAGAACAAGGTTGTTTTTGTTCTTTACTGTTGTTATTTAACGAAATTTTGAACGTCGTATATCGAGGAGTCCGTCGTTATTAATTTATCAATAAAATTTGTCACAGACGGAAACAAATGTTCCTTCCACAAGTTTAATTTTGGAGCATCTATTAACCTATATATTCCATGGACATGAGGTGAACCCTCAGCTGAAATACGGCTCTTCAATAAAATTCTTTAACACTATATTCTTCGGAAAGCGTTGGTCGAAGTAACGCGAGCAAGTGGTGCGATCTAACCGAATTAATTCATATTTTTCTTGTCTGGTCAAATTCGAAGTTTCCTCCCCTGTAATTTCTCAATTTTTTAAAAAAATTTTACTAATAAGGGTATTAGCTCGTTCCGCTGAGCTTTGGCCTCAAAACAAAGTGATAAATAACGTGGGTAAACCGAACTGTCGTATCATTGCAAGAACTCTTTCTTTTCAGACTCCCTGTGTGCCGCAGAAGGCCTTATTCCTCTAAGTATGCGATATCCTTCATCATGTTGAACGATATTTTCCACAAAATTGTTGTCAAGCATGTTTTCTTCTTGTCGTATACCAATTCTGCTCTGTTCTCTTTCTCAAACAGGTCGATACGCTGCTTTTCATGCAGGAAAGCTCTGATTTCTTATAAGAATAAAAGACTTTATCTACACATGCACACCTCCTATCGGAACTTTGGGACTTGTCCCAAAGCAACTGTAGCCTGGCGTTTAACACCACATTAAATAGTTGGAAAAGATAGGTCTTCCGAATCCTCGTCTACTAACATATCTAAAGGTCTCTTTCCTTCTCCTGGGACCAGAGCTAATCTGTCATCTAGAAAGTATTCAACAGTGTTCCATTATGGAGGCATTTGTCGTATATTCTCTTGTTAATTTTTGCACTAAATCACTATCACCTATGTTCGCTATGAAACGTATTTCGTTCTCACCAGGTAAAGATGTCAACCGCTGTTCGTGTTTTTGATAGAGCTCCGTAGTGCATAAATATCGGGCTGGTTGAAAAATTTTGCTAGGCATCACTCTTTCCGTATTCAATTACTGGCTACAAAATAATTTTTTCTTTCCTTGGAAGAACCTTTTACATATTACTACATAAAAATTTTTATACAAGTAAAAAGCTTAAGAATGATAATTTTTGGATCAGCGAAGTAACACATTTTCTAAGAATTTCTTTATCATTTTCTTCGTAGAAAATTTTAGCCTGCTCTTCACTCTTGAATTTTACCGAGTTGTAATTTTTTACAGAAGATTGTAAATAGAATTTGTTGTTGTCAAACGAATTGTTAATACTTGCATAAAACATATATAAGACACGCTTTCAATCTTTGTTAGATCAAAAGAAGAAAGTCAATTCCATATAATAAAGTAATATTGACGTGTATAAAATAAAAATAAAAATATGATGTAAAAAAGTAAAATAAAATAACACTAAGATTTGCTTTGATTAGTAAATTATAATATTCACATGTTTTTTATTAAATTTAGCTTGTCTCTTCAACTTTTCACGAATTTCTATATCCCTTCTTTCCAACATTGTTTTTTTGTCAAAGTAAAAAAATTGAGAAAAAAATTCTTTTTCCTTTCTGTTTAAACGATTATGCACAGGTGTGATATTCTAATCACTGAATAATTTGATTTCTTTTTTCTTACTCTGTTTTGGCTTTTAATACATTTTGGTAACTTTTCTCTTCATACTTTTTTTCACCTTCAACTAAAACCCATCACAGCCACTTAGTCTTAACCACCAAGACCTCTCGAGCATCTTGCTCGTTTGACTGCATTATCTTGACTAACTGCTTTTTCTTTTCTTTTTCTGTTTTAACAAGACCCACATTTATTATTTTAGCAGATAGACTTCGGACTGTTTCTCTTCTTTTGCAAACAGCTGGTGCAAAATCGCATGATATTTGCAAATGAACACATTTTTACGAAAAACAAAAAAAAAAAATAAAAATCGACCACCTACTTTTAAGGATTATTGTGTACTTCAAAAGACATCGACACCACCAGCTGCGTTTAGTAGTGCTCCCAATTCAACTACTACCTCAAACAGCCATAGATAATTACTGGGCTCCTCGGTGTTGTTATGACCTCAATAGCGGAGAACTATCGGAAAGAGAAGTCATCTAAAATAGAAGCAACTCCCAAACTTTTCTTCTACAATCCGAAAAATACCCGCCGCCGAGATTCGGAACCTTAACATTCTTTTAGCAGCCATATGTTCACGTAATTAATCCAAAACGTTTATAGCTGGGAGGTAGAGGTAGAAGATTCGGTACATTTATGTTCTGTCTGCCCAGAACATAATTTACCTAACCACAATCTTGCCCAGTCAAATCTATTCGGATACAAATCGCACAATTTTTTTTCACAATTACTTATGCTGCAATCGCATCAAGAATCAAAATCGACAAGTCAGGAACGGCAATTATTTGCTAATGGCAAACTTAAGCTTCCATCTACGATGGCGTCGCAAACCAATCTTACCAGTCCAAGAAGATCAATTGTGGCCATTGACAAGCCCATTCTACCAACAACAACAAATCTGCAGCCTAATAAACTAATTGACCATGGAACAGCCGTTAACTCTCGGCCCTAAACGACAATCCACAATTCTACCATCAATCAATCATCGATTTCAAAATATTATTTATTAATTCAAAGAAGATGCACGTTTGTAGAAATCATCTTTGTGAGGCTGAAAACCAGCGTATTCGCCAAGATTACCGACACTAAACATGCAGACCCTCTAAAGTTTTCGGAATCACGTGCTCCAACAAACACCATAGGAAACCACACTTTTCTCAGTTGAAGAATTCAATTTTAAACGCGGTGAATTCCCCGCAATTTATAGCTTGGAAAAGCCATGCACATGCTAACACTAACGCTTACGTTACGTTGTTTTAAGCACAATTGACTATGGTCAATTATTATGTCAATAACTGCAAATCTAACATAAGTATCTTAATACCAGTATATGACCAAACTCTTAGTACCATTACCTATGCTTTTCGAATGGGATCCATCAAAAATGCCATAAATGAAACGGATCTCCCGGCTTTGTTGTAACGGCGATCTATTGTTGTTGTATTCCTTAGGGCTTTCCAGTATAGTCCGTCCCAAGACAATTTAGAAACTAAGAATAATAATGCGGGACTTTCAGTTTGATTTGGGTTGGTGTTTCTTCTTTATTTGTACTATTTTCGACTTATCCTAAGCGTTCGTAATTTAGCAGCGCGGCCCACAGGAAAAGGGATGACCTCAGAAAGAGGAAGTCCAAAAGGAAAAACGAGCACAGTGGGCTGGTCACGACGCAATAATACAATTTACGTGGGTTTGTGTGGAAGAACACGGGAGTTACTTATAGCGGCATCGACGGGTGAGTCATTGGGCGTCCAAGATGAAAAGAAGTTTCCGTGGAATAAGTATCCCAGGAGAGCCTCAGTATGGGGAACTGGCAGTCTACTCCATACTGACTCCACAAGTGAGTGTTCCAGAACCGAGTGAAGGAGCTGCACTCTTATCCGCTCGGAGTTTTCCCTTGAACACACTTAATGTTCAGGTTCATTGTCAAAAAGAAGAATTCCCTAAACGACTCACCATGTCGCTCGCAAAAAGGAATAAATATTAATTTTTCTCGGCGTTTTTATACCTTTTCCTGGCTATATCAATATGTTATAATATCCATCTACATTGCATTTGCTAATACGCACGCACACACTCACATAGATGTATATGACTGTGTGTGATCTTTCCCTTTATGCATGGTGTGCTATCTGCCGATGCATGCACACACACAAATACATAACTGTGATGGGATCTTTAGCTGTAGTTATACTGGCATGTATATGGCCGTATGCCTGGCATATGTTCGTTTTTTTAAATCTTAATTAGAGAGAAATGCTTAGAAGGAATGAGGATTAATGCAAATTGGTTTAATATGAATACGTAAGTCTACGTTAGAAATGAAACAAAGTATATTTTAAGTAATGAAAAGACATAAGTAGCAGTAGTAAGTAAACATATTGTGTCAAAAAAAAAAAGTTAATGAAGCAGAAAAAATAAAAATAAGGAGTGATGACAAAATGATAAAAGCAAAGATAATAAATTGAAATAAAGGAATGAATTAAAGTTAATAAATGCTCGTAACGAGGCGGATGCATTTCATCCCCAAGCTTCTCAACTCGAACAAACCCATTATCGGCAAGGATGTTTAGAAAAATATTATTGCTAAGAAAATCCAAAGAATATCATCCCCAACCAACTACTAATTATATGTCGCAAAGAAATTGAAATTTCCGCTAAAAATTATCAGAAATTTTGTGCTCAAACCGCCCTTGTGTTTTAAAAGGCTATTGTTACATCTCTCTCTATGAATAAAATGCAGCTCACTCCAATTTACGTCGTCGGGAAACTAATTGAAGAAAAACCCTTAATACTGGAAAAAAGTGGTCAGCATCTCTTATATATTGGCGGCTCTAAATCTGTTCATTTACCTGCTTACACTATGGTAGATGCTTCAGGACAAATTCTGTTAAGTCATATGCGTCACGAAAGCAGTTTGATATTCACAACTAAAAATTGAGCATATTAAAAGCTATTCGCAATCTCTCAAATTTGGACATATTAAGAGATACTATCGCAACATTCGGAGAAAAACTTAAAACGTTCTGACCACCTAGTCATATCGGTTTATAGAAAAATCGGCAAGCTGATTAAGCGGCTACTTTTGCACTTTTAGTGGACGATATAATGGACAAGTTGGACTTTAAAAGATACATTAGACAGAGAATTAAAGAGAAAATTATGAAAGTAAATCAGCAATATTATCATTAGTTCTATTCCGTTGTTTTGTGCCCAAGATTTTAGTTTCATTTGTGGTCATTCCACAATTATGACGTTTATCTCATTTATTTTGTGTTCCTAGGCTGACATCATAGTCAATACAAACATCTGACAGTTATTTTCTTTAATTTGGTGTCCGTTCCTCGTGAGGTTTTTTCTAGTGATGTCCCGCAGTTTAAAGTTGTCACTTAATCAAGAACAGACAACCGAAACCATTTCAGTGACGATTATGTAACATCATATATGTAAGATTTTAGACTTGGGCTTAGAAGTATTTATTACTTTGTGTAATTTTTTCTACATGTCCATCGAATTTTTTTGCTCGTGCGACAATAATACAACAATCAACTTTTATATATTAGCTTGATGTAGAAATTTAATAATACCAACTATTTGGTCATAAATGCAAATGAAAAATGCGGTAAGTTGAGATAGAAGAGCCAGCGGAATAAAGTTTATTATTAAGTGTTTGTGATTTAAAAGCTGTACAGGGTTCAATAATAATAATTGCGATTGCAGTAAATTTAGGAATACAAGCTGCTCGATTCATTGCAGAATACCCTGAAATATAAGTTGATTGCACTGATAAACCAGAAACGTGGGGCATGGAACACTTTATAGATTATCGTGAATGGATTATTGCTTACGACGATGGAGGAATCCATTTCAATGGAATTGGTAAAGTTAGCTGGGATATAAAGAAGATTGATCGAATGACGGTAAATACTTAAATAAAAGAACTTTTTATATTTTAACGTTACATTTTTTCGTTTCGGCTTGTAAACCCTCTGACAAAAAAAGATTTTATCTTTTATTGTTTTATAAATCAATAAACTTTTCCAATTTAATTATGGAAAAACTATTCTCCAAACTATTCCCATATAATGTGTAAAAACATGGTATTTAGAAATTTAGAAAAATACTTCTTAATGTTTCATATAAATTTTGTAACGTGACAATTCCAAAATTGAAAATTTTAAATTTAAATATTTTCTAGGTGGAAGTAGAGCCACAAAAATCTTTTCGAGGTATTTGGTATAGCAAACCCCATTTTCGGTACGTTTACTAGACTTTTGTGAAAAAATGAAAAATACTGACTCGTATCTGTACGAGGTTTGGTAGGGGCATCTTTTTCCGGCGGATGTTCAGTGTTATGAAAAGGGCATATGTTTTTATCGCTTTACACTTTTCTAAATATTTTAACAGGAGACATTCTGAATGAAGGTAAAAGAGTTAATACATATAGCTTCTCAAAACTCTCTATTAATTTCATTAATCTATGTTTAATAAATAAAATACTTAGAATCGTTTACATTTAAAGTCACTTTTTAACCCGCATAAACTTATACTTCGTGCATTTGTGCAGACGTATGCAACACGTAAGAAGATTTAAGATAAATCTAACTATTAGTAGAGCAACTGTTCCGATTTCAGCATGTTTGTCGTATTTAGCGTCTGTCCATTTAAATTTTTGTTTAAATTACTTCGGAAATTTTGGAATAGTTGTTATTTGAAAACAAATAAGACAAGTAAGAAAATTCGATTTGACTGTGACCAAATCTTTTAGACCTATCACCTTTAACTTCCATCTTGTGTGATCGATTTTTTCAATTGTTGTTGAATATACGATGAATAGTTTATTATGTACCTGCTATAGTTTATGAATAATAAATAAAATATCCAGAAAGGATATTGTTTACAACAAGCCTCACTTAGGGGACAGACACATTCAAAATTTGAAGGTAATCAAAAATATATATACTTCCCTTCTGGGAAACATCTCTTGATGAAATGAATGAGTAGAATTGAATCAGGTGGGTTGTGTAGGATATTTTGTCAAATTATAAACCTGATTTAACAGATATCCGTATTGTAAATCCGATTCGGCTTATATATGATGTTGACATAGAGTTTTTTTAAGGCAATATGTATACCTAAATTAGAGTAAAGTTTCAGGTTGTAGCATGCGAAAAGGAATTAAATTATTTGCGGGTGAAACCCATAAGTCGATTTAGATGATTTTGAAAATTTTACGTGAGAGATGACAAGAGCGAATGTGTGATCAATGAAATCCTTCTAAACAAAGTTCTAAGGTCACAATTCGTTATTCCGACGGATTAAACAACAGATATGTTCACTACGTTCCTTTGTTCACAACATCCGCAAGAATGCTCCACAAAGTATATGAAGTATATATATGTATTTTCAATCAGGATCAGATTTTGGATCGATTTAATCCTGCCCGTCTGTCCGCTTTGTATAATGTCTGTGGTAAACATTCATCCGGACGCTAAATTGCGAATGTTTTACCAGACAAAGTTTTGAGGTCGCAAACGTCGCACCGATAGCTTATAAGATAGTAGTTATAGTTCTTTGTTTTTTTAAACCAAAATTAAAATATTAGTGTAGTCCCACTGGCTCGATACGTCTTGTTTAGAATATTAAAATATTGTTACTTGTATTCGAATAGTTTTTTGAATAAAACTTAGCCAGATCTAAAAGACGATTGTGTGAATAAAAACTACATATAGATGTCTCGCGGTTTCCTGGTAATTCCGATTGACATCATGTACGAATTTACCTGGCTTCGAACTCTTGTTTCCATGCAAAGATGGGCTGGCAGGGTCCAAATTTAGCAAATTTAATTTTTCTATCACATATATTATTTTTTCACTATGTCTGTCATAAAGTACTAAAAAAGACTTCCTTTTCATTAAGAACCCTTATTTTATAGGCCTATCTCGTCCATATTTGGTGCAATTAATTTTTGTATTACGTTATTAAATAAACTATTCGGGGTCATGTCACAAAATATTGTTAAATAAACCTTTTTTTCATATAAAGGTTGACTCTTTGAAAGAAAAAGTTGTTTTGGAGAATGTTCCAAAAAAGTTGTAATGAAAATTTTTCACATTTGTTTTATATATCATATGCGGATTTGGATGGGAAAATTTTAGAAATTGAGTTTTTATCGTATAAAGACTTTTCAAACGGGGGAGTAATCGTAAAACTGGTCCAATTGAATCCATATTCAAAAGCGGTCGTTTTTGGACCACAACACATCAATGTAACAAAATTTTCTGCAAATATTTCAACGATTGGGATGTGTAAAGAAAAAAAAGAATAGATGGACACACATGGGATAGACAGACGAACAAACGGACTAGTAGACAGATAGAGAAGTTAAAATCGATTCAGAATCCGCACAGCTGCACAAACTTAATATACAACGAACCACAAGTGGTGTAGTCTTGTTAGCTAATATAGAAAAGAGCAAAGATTACTTATTTTTGTAGAATCCGTTATCTGATCACATGCAAAACGGAGTCTTGTTTATCGAGGCAAGAAGCGGAAAACCTTGTATTCAGTTCGCGGTTACATTTTGTTTTAAAAGCTTTTGTTTAGAGAAACATATGATAACGTAGTCAGTAATACAGATACCAGGTTGACTTTTAAATTGTAGTTTGCGTATATGTATGGCGTTTGTTTAAAATATTCGCGTTAAGATTATTTTGGGTAATGTAGTCCCGATTCAAAGATTATATGAGAAAAAAAAAGTATTTTACAGATCGAAGCTGCATGAGAACGAGAGCGCATTCTTGGCGGTGATAGCAAATTCTTTCTGTTGATGCCATTCTTGGCATCTTTTATTAACAAACCCCTATGAGATTACTATGTTTTAGAATTTGCTTGAGAGAAATAACATGTGACAGTTATAAATTAAATTCATTTGTTAATCTTGAGTCTTCTTGTGGCCTCTAAAGATTTAAAGTATTTTTCAAAACATTGGAACTTTCCACATCCAACTTGAATAACCTATCTTCCTATTGCCATCTGCACTCTCCCACAAGTACAGCTGTCGAACAGCCTATTAGTAACATAAGTTATTCTATCGCAACACATTCTGTCGTCTTAAATTAAACACTACCCGCTCCAACACAAATTTTAGCTCTCAACATAGACAGATTGTTGTCTTTCATACTTAGTTTGAAACAGTAAAGTTTAAAATAATTCGCAAGCCGTATGTAAAAACATAGACTAGTCATAGTACAAGCATATAGACGGAATGTATTAACCTTAAAAAAGCACATAAAAACATCAGAGTCGGGCAATGCCGAACACTTCACCTAATACAATTCTTCGTCTACTTTCCTAATAAATTAGCAAATCTTGTTTTTACCTTTCACCTTGTTCTTACATAAGGTTCTTAAATTAGAATTCGTTCCTTATAAAGTCTTTCTTTTCGTCATAATCCTTATATCAGATGGTGTTGAAGAAATAGTTCAAATTGGGTCAAATTAGTACCATGGGGCCGTTCAAAAATTAGATTTTTTTGTGTTTTCCCACTAAGACTTGCACTTCAACATCTGCCAAGATGTACTCGGCAAGGAGAGTCCCTGACCAAAAAGGAGATTTATTTTTAACTGCCAAGATTTTCAAAACAATTGAATATTTATTTTGAAATTGGCCTATTTATATACTAAATTTCGTAAGCTAAATCGATATAAAATGTTATAAAAAAATAGCTACTCTGCAAAAATTATAATATTGTTACGAAAATCACAAACTCTGTAGAATACAACTACAACAAAAATTGTTTTAACATGATACCTGTCGTGCTCATAAACAAAACGCACAACAAACAACAAAGAATTTCCGCGAAATCTGACAAGAATCGGATTAATGAAACTACGTATTCGCAGGTAAAGCAGAAGGGTATGCAGAGTTTGTGATATCCGTAGGGTTTATAAGCAGCGCATTTTGCTTAAAACAAACAGTCGATAAATAATACTAGAGAAGCAACTAAGTGTTGAAGAAAATAATTCCTTTGGAATAAATTGAAATAATTGAGATTACAAATAATATTTCTTAATAAATAGAGAAATTGTAAAAAACAAAAATATAGGCTTTTCGCGATCTGGCGATACGAACTGTGCCTTAATGTAAAACGCGAAAGGCAGTTTTCGTAACAATATAAACAACTAGTAAAGGAAAGGGCGCTTATGCATATTCTTAAGTGTGCTATCTGTTCTTTTGGCATGCTATGCTATGCATCCATTATATTGCATTTATGCTATGCTATGCATAAATTACAGTACTGTAAAAAAAGAAAATTTGTAAATATTTGAAAAATATATGAATGCTATGATATGAAGAGTTGATAGAGAAAAACGACCCGTTTCAGCTTGAAGCAATTTTTTAGATTTCCCAAGACTATGGGATTTCATGAAAAATGTGGAACCTCATCAAATTCAGATAACTTCTGTGACGTTTGGCATTCGGGTGGGAACTGAAAAGTTTTCTTTTACTTATCAATATGAATATATTTCCTTTCACTATTCTATTTTTTGGCTCTTAAATCATATCAGAGATGCGAAACAAACAATTATTTGATTAGCTGAGTCAGTTTCAAAAGCTATAAAGCACCTTTGCATTTCTTTAATCAAGCCACCATCACCGCCACTACAATTGACAGCCAAAGAAAACTAAACGAATGAGATCAAATTTTATAAATACATTTTAGTGTTATGTAAAGTAAAATATTGTTACGAAAATCACAAACTGATAAAAGGCAAATATAACAAATTTGATAAATCTAAAGGGTGGAAATTCCTCTGAATGTAATACCTGCCACTGTCATAAAAAGACATATTTGCAGCTGGTAATAAAAGCAACGATTGGCAAAGAATTCCCGCGAAACCCGATGTGAATGGGATTAGTGAAACAACAAATCAGGTAAAGCAGAAGGGTATGCAGAGTTTGTGATATTCGTAGGGTTTATAAAGAGAGCATTTCGCTTAAAACAACAGATTAAAATATTTAAAATTAAAAATATTAGATTAAAAATATTAGAGGAGTAACCAATTGTTGAAGAAATAATTACTTTGTAATAAATTGTAAAATAATTGAGTTGTAAATACTTGTGAATAAATAAAGGAAATTGTAAATAACCAAAACCCAAGCTTTTCGCGATTCAAGGGTACGAACTGTGCCTTAAAGTTAAAAGCACGAAATGCCCAATTTTCGTTACAATATATATTTCAGTACAGAAAACAAAAATAAAAATAATTCACAATTTTCATTTTTGAAGCATAAAACTGGCCCATTTTATGAAAGTTGAAAATTTAATTTTTATGCCTCAGGGGCTCTTTCGTAGCATCTACTAATTTGTAACGTCTTTTTCAATTTTCGTCAATTTGTACTGTTAAAGCGAACTAACAGCTCTTTAGAATACCAAATACTTAACAGACGCTCACAGATATAAAATACCAGAATAGCGCTGTTAGGTTAAACAGTACATTAACGCATGAATGGATAAATAAACAATCGGACGGTAAAACAGAAGTTGCAAATACACATCTCTTATGTCCTCTTATGTACTTATTTTACACTTCCGTACAAACTTAATATAACATGTGCCACACATGGTGTAGGATAAAACAAAAAGAATATTAATAAAGACAAAGAAAAGAAACTAGGCCGGCCCTTCTTTCCAGTGCATGAAACAAAAAACACGTTCGAATGACATCACTGATTTGTAAATTCTATTGACTTTGTTTTATTGCCACTTGACAGACTAGTGATTATTAAACACATTTAATCTATGAAATTCACGAAGTATTGCCCAGTAAGTACTAGTAATTTATAAAGATTTACTAGGGGAGGGTTTAAAGGTCCATATTGAATAACCCCACCATGTCCTTTATTGGCTCAGAAGTTTGCTCAAAAATCATATTACATCTATATTTTCATCATTTTTCATCATAGCTGCATCACCTTTTGCCTCTGAAATTCCAGATTCTCGCAGATATAGAAAAAAGGCTTAAAGATAAAAATTTCGCATTTGTTTTTTTTCGACCAGTCACAATACGCTGTAAAAATTGTTTACTTTTTATGAAAAGTAATTTCTCAAACTCTCGTCGAGAAAATGCCTACTTTTACTTCAGCGTGGTCATTTGTACCGGTTTATATTTTGTCTTTAAAAAGACACAATCACTTGAGAAGGCTTTATCGTAAAGCTCTCCTATAAGGAAGATGAAACCTAAACGCGGTTTATATTCACTTACAGCCGTTGTTGTTACATACTTTGATGTAAATCTTAAAGATATGTAGATATGTTAAGCAGCAAATTGTTTGTTTGGCCAACATGGAAAACACTTTGAACTCACGGCACGTGTCATGGTGAGTTACCTAGTTCGGTAGCTCAAGAAAGGAATTGTACCATCCGCTGCGCTACATCACAGTTGCCAAAAAAATACAGTTGCTATTAGCATCTCAATGGAGAAGAGACGGACGGAAAAATTTTACATAACTAGCTAAGTTGGCGTGATATTATTCTCGCAGCTGGTCTAAGTTCTACCTAAACTATCATCTACGTTCGGGCCTATTTTAATTGGAAACCCCGAACTTAGGATCCAAGAACTATAAGCTTACTTTCTTTTCAAATGATGTTTTACAACATTTGTTTCTACTCACAATCCTTTCGTTTCTTATTTATATATTTATTAATTTGCTGTTTTCTAATTTTTGGGAATACGCTGTAGACTTATTTTATTAGAATTTTTTATTATTAATTTTTACTATTATCTTGACATATTGTAACTGTAAAAATTCGTTTCTTTAACACATGAGTAGGAAAATTTATTGATTTGAACTGTCTACTCCCGATTAAAAAAAATTAATTCTTAGCCAAGCAGATGTATAAGATATAAGATAGAAAATGATTCCTGTTGACAATTACACCTGAAATACTGACGCAATCAAAATTACAATTATTTTTCTTCTGCACTCAGCACAAAATATATAATTTATTTTGAAACAGGTAATATTGCAAAATTGAAATCATTCCTATAATAATAATAAGAAACAATAATTTTTTGTATTTTTTCACTATTAATTGTAACGTCGATTAATTCGATTGTTAATTAATTTCAATGAGAACCCACGAACTCGCTCCACTTTTAAAAGACTACATTGCGGTTACCTTCTATTTGTTTTGTACGTTTAACTTGATGCGACCCTGAGAGCAAGACAAAAGCTTTCACGATTAGATCATTGGCAGATGCCAAATATATAGCACACAGATCAATAAAGTAAGACCACAGATCGATTGGTAGATTGGCGGAGCAATAAGAATTTTTTCAGACGATAATTTAATGCTTTGTACAGAAGGCTACACATAAAATGATAAAAACTTCCTTAAAAAATAAAAACGCAGAAATTCCAATAAATTCAGCGAATTTATTCCGGTTTTTCATACGACTCAAAGTACGTTAAGAGAGCTACGATAAACCACAACTTATGATAAACATCTAATTTCATCGCCATGTATACCTTACAATAATTTTAGTGTCTTGCTTATAAGATGTATATGGAGGCTTCTGACTATGATAGACGCTAACCTAGGCAATGAAATTAAATTTTTCTGATAAGTTGCAAGGATTTTTTGCAATGTATTAAATATCTGGAGTAGTCTTATGCCTCTGAAAACTTTGATAACTCAACTTGTACATTGCACCCTTCCGGTAACAGTACTTTTACTGTGGATGGTAGTTAGTAGCAATAACTTATTTCGTAGGTTTTGTGATCATAATTAAGAGTTTCGTTTGTTTTGTATGTGTTTTTCAATTTTAAAAGTTATTTTATATTTTCTTTTATTTTGCTGTATATTTTAATTTAGTAGAGACATTTTTATTTAAGACGCAAATTCGAAAAGTGTGTGCTGCCTTTGCTTCGATAAAGTTTTAATATATTTTTGCAATGTGAGTAATTGGCTAAAACTTCATTCATTTTCTTCATTCATGATGATGACGTGATGTAAATCTTTTTTAGAATTTCAGATGTAGTCCCAATGAGTGTTTTCCGTGTTTTAATGCAAAAGAAAATGGTACCAACACGTCATTCAAACCATTGTCGATCTTGTTGCACATTTTTCCGATCCTGCCGAGCCAAAAGAGCTTCTGGTCTTGAAGTGAAATACTGAAATTGGAAATGTGCTTAAACATATTATTGTTATTATTTTTATTGCAATTCGTATACTAATGAGAGGAATTCTTAAACTAAAGAAAGGAATTGAGCACTAGTAACATAGGCTATCAGCTGATCCAAAAGCAATTCTTCTAATAAGGGAAAGGTTTACGCAGTAGGAAAGATGGTCGCAATCGCATGGCCAAGGTGAATTCTGGCAAATGTTCTGATCTTGGCTTTGTCGGGAATAAGGAATAAGGTCCGGATTAACAGAAGAATAGTACTGATGATGATATTGATGATTTGCTTAAGCGTAAAATAATTTATTTACTTAGAAAAACAGCAGTATGATTGATATAAGTCTTAGATTTTTACTTCTACGCCTTTCTTCCAAGAAATCTTACATAAAACATAACGATTCGAATATATTTGCAAATTGTAATCAATCAACTCGAATACACTTCGAATGAACATTTTCCGTAAGGAATAATGAGTTTACTGTAGCACAAGATCAGAAAAATACAAATTTGATGTTATATATAAAAAGTTATATATACATAGATTTCTTAGAATTCATTTTGGGAGCAGTGAATTGTAGCTCTGTTGAATGGCAAGATAAATACTATGTTATTTACAATCGCACACATCTACGTTTCTACGGTTAACGTTTAGACATGCAGAGCTTTAGGAAGACATACAGGAGTACGTAGGTAAGGGATAATTCATTAAGTTGTGAAAGCAAACTTATATTACTTTGCCACATTGCTGAGATAGAACTTTTATTGCCTTGTGTCTGGATAATAAATATCATATTCCAGCTCATTCTCAGTTCTTTTCTTTCTCCTCTCTTGCTTTATTTTACTACTACTAGTTTAGTGCATTGAAACCTATATCGAAGTCCGAGAAACTGTATGTATTCTGGAGAAAAATATTGTTAGGAGAGAGGATTGATTTGATCAGTTTGTTAAAAGCAAACATAAATCTTTGATTTCATAACGTAAAACAAGCAAGAAAAGTATATTCACGAAAAAAATTGAGTTTCAGTGTTTTACAATTAGGTGAGAGTGACTGATTCTTTTCGTAGTGAGTTGTACAATCATTGTAGAATAATTCATAGAATCTAAAAGGAAATTTTTATCGCTATTTTTGCAGTAATTTATAAGTAATGAGCAAAAAATCCAAGTAACAGAGATTTTCTTAGTTAACGTTGAAGAGAACATGTGCTCTTTTACAGAATTGGACCGTTTTCTATAGCGACATGCGCGCAAGAACTTCCAAAGTTTTAGTGAATTTGTGAAAAGAGAATAGCTACCAAACCCAGAGATGCATTTGGACAAAGGGAGAGAGAGAGGTAGACGTGTCTAAATTAATTTAGAATGTATGCACATGAACCTCTCTTATGGGCGGTGTAAATGAATCTATCCTCTACCCAATCAATGGATTAGCTCAAAATTTGTCGGGAAGGCATGGGTTTCTTAAGGACTTAGACATATTGAAATCTGACGCACCAACGCAGTCTGAAATAAGGCCAGCTATTATTGATTATTCTTATTATTGTGTTAATAAAATTGATATTATTGTGTTATTAAAATCTTTAAAAAACAAACATTTAATTTCTCTTTCTCAAATATCACGGCGGCTTTAAAGCGGCTTTCCATCTATCAATGATTTCGAAAAGTTTCACCGAAGTTTCCGGGAAGTTTTTTTTGCCTATACAGTCTATATTAGGAAGATATCTATGAATCCGTTCCTTCTAATTTATATCCAGGGGGCGTATAAGTTATACTTCACCATAAGGACATATTTGCTGCTGCTTTAATATAACTTTCTGATGTTGGCAAAACATATTAATTTAACTCCTCGCAAAGTACACGTAAACGAAACAATTTTTGTAGCCGAAAGTGAATTTTGCCTTATCTTAAAATTTTATCTTTGAAATTAGATCAGTATTTTCAGCAACCCTCTTCATCAAAACAGACAGGACGGACGTGCAGGCATAGGGATATGGCAACATTGAAAAAAGATCTGGCCTTAGAATGATTCATATTTTGTACAGTTGCAACAAGAACAGTAAATACAGCACGCACTTATCCTTTGGTCGTCATAGTAAATTTCTGTAAAAGTTTCTGTTTAATTCTTTACTGTTTTCGTTCGCTTGTCACCTTTCTAAAATTTAAAAGAATTTTCCTTAAGTTTTCAAAATCCTTTTTGTCGGTAAGTATCCACTGATATGTACTTACACTCAAATGAGCATTCAAAACGTCAGTTCATTTGATATGCGTTTTCCATGTCGTGCTAGCGAGTTGCCACATGTTTGAATGATTCGTGATTCAACCGTTACTCTAATTACTGGAAAAAAGAATTTATTTTCTTGTAACGGTTGATTGCCCTACATCTGTGGTCAATTTCTCATAGAGCTATTTGGTAATAAGAATTGTTTACATTATGTATGCAGATTTTAAAGGTCAAATAGGTAAAATCCGATGGGGAAAAATTTCTTTGAAGGCAAGAGAATGCGCAAGAGAATGTGTATGCTTCCACTGACACGTATGCAGTAACATGTATTGATTTCTGAAAGAATACAATTTTCTACACAAATACAGGTACAAACGTAAAACAGATTCAAAGATTTTTTTACGTGTACAGACAGGCCAAGTCTATGTGATTTCTTTAAAACAAAAATTGCGAAAAAGGCTTAGAAAAACGAAGAACTTTCTTTTTATATTCAAACATATTCAATGGAATTTAATTTGAAATAAAAGATCACTCAAATGATGGTCACATCTCGTCTTATAGGAATGAAGTCTATGAACACAATTATCAAGCAGAATATAATTCCCTGAATGTTTAAGATGAGAACGAACCTTTTTGGAGAATATGGTTTCACTAAAAAAAACAGTATTAGCTTGAAAGATGAAAATGAATGATTAGGTTAGAATACGACAAATATTCCAGATAATTTATGTTATCGTTGTGGAGGCTTGCAACCATTATTGAAGACAACTAAGAGGGACAAAACGTTTTAAAGATATAAAACACGATCGAACGCAATGTCAGGAATTGTCATAATAAGCGAAATTAAAATAGAAAATGAAAAATTGTCGGGTATATACCTCAACGGATGCAGAGAAAATGCTTTAAGGCGAGAATGGTCCGCAGATAAACATCCCCACAATTTTGAAAAAAAAGCCGAATATATTTTCTTCTTCAATGATTTTCGCTCCGAAAGGATCTGATTCAGTTATTTACCGAGTTTGCAAATCGAAAAAATCTAAAAGAAGCTCGAAAGCTCGAAAGTGATATGAGTCGAATTGATCTAGTCCGTAATTGTAATATTAAAATAGAGTGTTGCCGGGCATACGGTATTAAGTAGAAACGTAAACTGAAATTTGTTTCGTAATATGAGAATAAAGCTTAAAAGCAACTAACATATGTTTTCTATTTCTGTTTATGAATTTGAAAAATATTATTGAAATATCAATTCCCCGATTACAATTACTCAATTACAATTAAAAAAGCTAAAAATTATTTAAAAAGTACTTACACTTGTAATTAAATGTTATTTCTTTAATCTATATTTAATGACTTGTTCTCTGCTCTCTCAAGCAACAATCGGCAAGTGTCTACGTATATATGACGCTTGCAAAACGAAAAAAAAAACTATGAAAAGTACATTCGCTTTGGAACATATTTCTGTACTAACTATTTCATCAGTTGAAAAATTTTTTATTCACTTCGACAAAGTATAGCGAAATCAATTTCGTCAGCAACTCTGACAAGACTCTGTTAACTTATGAGTTGGATATTTGCTTTAACACGCAAATTTTCAAGAAAACGATTTAAGACTTTTTCTTCGATTTACTATTTTTTAGTTTCACTTTTAGGGTGCACAGATCGTATTTATTTTATTAATATTTTAACAAGCAATGTCGTCAAATTATAGCTTTCTACTTCAAGAAACAGCCCCGATAGCACATAAAGAATAGACGAACTGGATAGAGAAGAAAAAAACAAACAAAAAACATGAATAAATCGACGCGGAATCATACGATCATTAAAAATACAAGATTTACATTGCATCTTTAGATGCAAGAGCCGGAATCACAAGCCTGTTGCACCAACATAGTATCGTGGCTATGAATAAGAAAACTTCTATTCTGACAGCATTTTACATGCGATGTAAATACATATACATATATGTTTAATAGACGTTTGATGTGTGCATAGGAACCGAGACAGCCACAAGCCCAACTTGCAGATAAATACATATAAGTATATTACGCTTTCATATGCAACGCGTAGTATTACAAACATATGAAAAATTACTTTTGTAAGAAATGAAATGTGATGAAAATAGTTCATAATAGGATTTGTTGAAGGCTTAAGAAATTATTGCATTTATTAATGACGTTAAGGTTACGTTCTGAAATCAAGTCACAAGGTACTTATAAGATGCAGTCGGTTATGCTATACAATATCTTCAGCAAAATGCATCTATAAATCCCAGAGCATTATCTGCGTATTTCAACTTTGACAACGTTTTGAAATGGGCAATCTGGCAAATTTGTTATATGTTAAGCAAAAGGAGTATTATAGCTGGACAATTTACGACTACATTTGTTTGTTAGTTTAAACGAGGCAGTGAAAGCAATTTAAAGTGAAATTCCTTATCTTTCATAAAAAACAGTCACCAACTTGGCTTACCAAGGACGATATTTGCAGCGAACATAGATGCCATTTACTAGACCTTACATTAATGGTCGTCCTATTGCATAAAAATTCGTAATTCTCGGTCGGTTAGAATGTCGTTTTAGAATATATTAATCAGAAAAATAAAAAACAATTCAAATTCGAATTGCTTAAACTAAGATTTTCTATTCTTTTATATTCTTTTATTATTCTTTTATTTTTACTATAATTATATTATACATTAAATTAAGGAAATAAGAGCGCATAGTACCTGAATGTATTCTAGGGAACAATCTACGTAAAATGAATAGGTAAAGAAAGCGCTTTGCGCAGCAACTCAGAGATGATGTGGAAAATTGCATTAAACGTATATTTACATACAAATGTACTATATTAACCCTTTGCACCTGAGCGAGGGTTCCGCTATGGAGACAATTAAAATAATTTTCAGTTCATAACGTTACGGGCAAAAACATATCGTAGGCAGACACATTAGTCTCGTGGTGATACCTGAATGCAAAAGCCAAGATTACAAGTCAGCAATTCATTTACTTATAAGTGAACATGATCTTTCCACGGAAATTTCGACTTGCTGTTAAAAGGAACAAAACAAAACTCGGGTGTGAGAAGAGTGTTATATAAATATAAATTATTTCTGTAATATAACTTTCTTAAATTATAAAAAATTTTTCCATATTCCTATAAAAAATTGTCGCTCAAATTTAGTGACGCATTTCACGAACATAAGTTTTACGATTCTTCAACATGAAATAAACGATGAAACGAAAAATAGGAAGGCTAGACACCCTCGATGCAATTCCGGCTCTTAACAATAAGACTTCTCCGATAGTACAAATTCGAAATCCAATAAATTCGTATGTTGACATTTCAGGTAACGAGCTGACCGACCGCAATGCTAAAGAAGCCTGTAATTCTCCACTATTCCGTACACTGTATTCCGTAGTTATAATAAGGAGGACTTAAGACTTTTTGTGCAAAAATTTTCTTCCGTTGTGGAGATGCCAGACTCTAGCACAAAGCTTCAATACAAATAATCCTTTTAATGAAAATAATCTCAATAAGCTTTTCGTAAGATTTTAATTGCAGCATACTACCCGCATTCATAAGTATCTATTAGCTAAGAATAGCGAACAGCAATATTGCGGCAATCTAACGTCAACCCTAATCCATCTACTGGATGATACTACTCGCCAAAAGAAATATTCACTGTAGATAGTATTCACTGTAGGAATGGACCGGTCTCTTTAAATCGATGAGCAAAAATAGTGTACTTACGTATATTTAATTATATAATTTTTTATACGACTGCAATATCTTAAACCCCGTCTAATTCCACCAACTTTATGTTTCCATAGAGGTAATGCATAATATTACTAACATATACAACACATGAATGATGTTTTGGGCGAGCCGATGGCCTCCGTTGTTAACGCTTTTTTTCTTTAATTGCGTAAACCTTAATTTTTATGCAATTTTATTAAATAGATATATAAATAAATAAATAATTTGTATTTCTTACCTAATTGTCCTTTTTTTTCCTGTATATGTACCAAACACAGCACATACTCCCTTAAACACACATACTTGTATAGGAGTTTGCTTGGCAAATTTTTGATACGGTGTGAGATTATATCAAAAAAATTTTAACAGAAATAGAAACGGAAACATTAACAGAAGAGAAAGTAGTTATTAAACGAATGCTAATGAACAGTGCTACTTCCGATCGGACGTATACATCCGGCCGTACCATATTTCTCCCTGTTGAGTTTTTTCTAACATTCATCCCATTAACACAGATAATCGAAAAGTGAGAAAATGTACAAACGTAATAAAAAATATCCGATGATCAAGGACTCTTAAAGAACACTAAAATTTTTCTAGCTCGAGTAGCGTATCATAAAAGAAAAATCGAAATCTATTTATGGAATTCTTTTGATTTTTTAATTCAAGAACGGCGCCGTAAATTCTACGATTCTTACCGAAGGACTCTACCTTATTGAAAGCAGCAAGATGTTCCTGATTTTCAAAGTTATTGAAGGTATACGTGATTGCCCCTGTTTCATTCGAATTTCGTAGACAAGCTGCGTTTTGTTATCTCTTTAAATTGACATTTGAAGTTTCATTTATCAGTTGAAAATCTCTGGCGACAAGTGGAGCAATAGCCCAGTTTACTTTCGAGTCCTTCCTAAAAAAATTGGTGTAGGGCAATGTGTATTGATGGATCGTCGATTAATCGGCAAGAGCATTGATTCGAAAAGCAGCAGTTCAACGGAAAGGAAGACAAGTCGATCTTGGTACATGTATTTCAAAGTTTATTTTGTCTTATTTTCTTTATTTACTTTCGTTTAAATCACACGGAACTCGTAGTAGCAAATGCAAATTTAAAAGAAAGGAAATTATATAGATATATATTTCAAGTAAGCGTTTTGCGTTCTTCCAAATGTGAATTACTAGGTCCATCGGTCCGAATTGCCAGTATTTTATCTGCATCTTACAAATCCCGTCCGTTAGATATCTCTATTTGCTATTCTCTCTTTTTTTTAACATTATTTTCATAAAACTCCTGGACTTACATTTTGTTTATATACGCTTGTATTTATATACATATATATTGATTTAGAATATATACTTTCATAGAATATGATTACTTTATTATACCTAAATATATTATCATTTTTTTCTAATTTTATGAATTAGAACATGCCTTGATAGTAAAAACAGGTTCTTACCGCTAACTTCTTTGCCAAATCTACCATACTTGGCTGTACTTATATGGTCCCATATATTTACGCAATGGACCCTTAGTTAAATTTAATCTGCTATCGTAAATATGCCTCATTCAAAACGATCCTGTCAGACAAGTTTATGTTTCTAAGTGCATACACATCTTATTTGCCGCAGTTGCTTCCATACTCAAGGCGTAACAAATGCCATTTCTGCTTGTTGTCAGACACATACGCAAACATTATACTTTCGACTAATCGTGTCGTACTTTTATGAAAACGTATGTATTTGATATATGTATACTAAGGTAATTTTTAGTATACGCAAAAAGTAATGGGGCAGCGATGTTGGTGACAGCTTTAGGAGCAAAGCACAGAATTCTTTTACTTCTATTGCGATATCCAAACAGATAAGTCACCAAAAAACACTTGTTTTCTTGACTAAATGACTGTATGCTTAGACGCTATCCCTGAACAAATCGTTGAACGGAATTTAATGGAAGACCTTTGGGATGCGGTGACTCCACCTTCTACTCTCCGTTTGCAGAGGAACGTGAAATCCTATAAGTCGTAAGTTAAGCCAAAGTGAGCCACAACTGCGAACAAGAAGCGCACTGTGTAAAATTAGAACTAAGGTTCCATCGATTGAACCCAATAAAATAAGGCAAAAGGAAAGAATAAATGAAGGTCCTAAGATTAATTAAATGAAAAATTTTTTTAGAAACGGACTTCCTGAAAATCCATGCGTTATACCCCAGCAAAGAAGAACCGCTACAATGTATATATGTATATATACATATACATGTATACATTGTGGTGGCAGGAGCTGGGCTTAATTTTTTTTCGCCACGGCCAGCCCAGTTGCCGCTCACCATAGAATTTTAAAACTAAAGAAAAAAGAAAACTAAATCCTCATTTTTGTGGCTAATTGAGATTAAATCAATGTCCGTCCGTCAGGTGTCAGTCCGTCGGTCTCAGTCCCTCTACCCTACATTCCAGTCGGAACAGGCGCCCCTCTTCCCCTTACCACCTCCTTTCCATATATTTCCAAATTTACATAGACATATTTTTTTTTCTTATTTTTCTTAAATTTTTTTTATTCCAAATTTTTTTTTTTTTTTTTTTTTTTTTTGTGTTCACAATTTCATTTTATAGAAATTCTGATCAAAAATGTAAAATTTTTGATTTAAGTAAGGGATCAATACTTAGTATACATAATTTATAGTAACTTATATTATGGGTGTTTGAATCGCTGCGAGTGTTGTTGTTGTTAGTTCCGCGGTTGTAGGATGTCGTTGCTGCTTGTTGTAGTTAATGTAGTTACTGCTTTTACTGTTCGGCGGAGATATTTCTGCAATTCAATTTAAATAATACCAAAATGCCGCGTACATCCAAAATTAAATGCAACTTTTCTTCACATGCAAATAAACTCACTCCACAAACAAAAGTATGCAATTCTATTGTTTATCTGTGGCTTCAACTTAACCTTTGTATGTCACAATATTTTATGGTAATGTTAATAGAGATCCCATTTTCACATAGCAACTCGTTTCTTTCTCTTTTTTTTTATATAAAGTTTGCTTAAAATCACCTTTCTTCTGCAAGTTAACTGTTATAGGACATTTCTTTTTCTTTTAAATTTTCAGAAATATGGTACAACCTTTTTTTTTATTATTTTTATTGAACAACTGCAAAATAATTATATTTTAATTTTGAAAAAAAAAATGTCTGATTTGACTGCCTAACATCAACTTTTCGCGTTGACGGCTCAGTCTCCACTGTCCTTTCTCGTCTTATAATCTTTAAAAACAACCCACCCTTATTCTTTAATACAGGCTAACTTCAGACATTCTCTCTTCATACAGACAAAAACGAGCAATTTTGTCTCTTTTCATATTTCTCCTCTCTTGCAAATATCGGGTAGAAAATCACGCGATATTTGCCAGAGAAGGAAATATGAAAGCAGAATATGGTTAGCGGTATGCCGCCATCATAGGTTTGATGGGTTTCAAGATCAAAACGGACAAACAGACAACGAACGTTATACACTACACATAAAAATATGTACTTACGCGGACGTTACGACATCTGAATATAAATATATGAAAGGATTGAAGCAGGCTTAATAGCTCTCAACAGTTAGTAACCGTTTCGATGCCTTTAGGGTCAATGACGCCTTGTGTTCACTAACAACGTATAAACTGAAAATGATAGTTTGCTACTATTTAATTAAGAAATGTTACATGATTTCTAGTTTTTTGTCTATGAAGCTTTATGTGAAACTAAATATTGTTTCCACGAGCTTCATAAGGTATATCATGTGTGAGGACTCAACCTGGCCCAACGATCGCATCGACGGCCCGTCCATAGGAAATTTCCTTTTCTTGGGAAAGAAAACCGCGACCAAGAACCCCAAAGAGGCGCAAAACACACTAGTTTAATATAGTCATCTGGCGTAGACTTCCTGAAATGATATACCATACCCTACCATTCCAATTGGAAAACGTTACGTTGGAAAACTTATGTTTTCCAATCCCTTGGTCCGTTTATCGATTTATAATTAACTTAAATCTAATTAGAAACAAGTAAGGAAGTTATAATCGGCTGTGCGGACTATTTTATACCTACCACCCATATCTTAAAAGAGGGGGAAAACTAAATTGAAATAGGTGGGCGTGGCAATGAACGAATTTCCAATGTTTCTGTCTGATTTGAAGCCGATATCTTCAGTTTTGCGGCCAGGAGAATGTTTACCACAGACATTACACAGATGGACAGATGGACAAGCGGACATGCTTAAATCGATTTTTTTTAAAATCCTTGATGCTGTTCCAGAATGTATATACTTTGAGGATCTTCGAAGTTTCCTTTTGACAGTTGCAAACCAAATGACAAAATGAAATATAGCGTGCACCTTTGGTGGTGGGTATAAAACTGGTCAACTTTACATGAAAACCGTACGAAACCCACATCTTTTGTCCTAAAGGTAAAAAATTTTTGTTTTTAAATTTATTTTTATGTAGCTATTTATTTATTTTTTGATTTATATACTGTAATTAAAATAGAATTTGAATGATAGTAAGGGTTTACGTTTTATTGTCTTAAGATAAGCAGTGAGACCTCGTCTCAACAGAGTACAAGTAGATGAGTCTATCTGTTTGATTTAGACGGGCATAGTCACCACGTTTCAATGGAGTTTAATATTGACCTATACTGCTCGGCTATTCCCGCCAATACTTACACTCCAATGACTGCCAAGATACACTCGGCAAAAGATTTTCAAAATAATTGAATTTTATTTAAAAATTGGCTTACTTATTTATTAAATTTCTTAAGCTAAATCCATATAAAATGTTATACAAAAATGCTTACTCTACAAAAATTTTAATATGAACAATTAAGAGGGGCGCTTAGTGAAATTTGAGAAATGCAAACGCTGTATGTTCTTAAGTGTGCTTTTTTTGTACACTATGCTATGCATACATTACAATACCCAGAAATTCATTATGTATTTGCAAAATAAATAGATTTTGAAGGATTTTATCTTTGTGAGTGTGTTTTTTTTGCTATGCAGGCTGGAGATAGGAATATTCCGAAGATACTGCTGACCCGTATCAGCACCATGCACGATTCACCATTCAATGCGCGTAACTACTATACCTATGACACACATATTTCATTCACCATTCTCCTCCGCCGGACCACCGTTAGGTATTACTTCGCGGGGGCTGCATGCAATCAACGCACTACGCCTACGTGGGACTTTAGCGGAATATTTTCTTATTAATTTCCACTACCTCATTTTTAAGTACATCGTGGAGACGCCATGCCATATGCCGCAAATCTTGGACAATTGAACATTCCGTGCTCGACGCCGTCTTCCACATTTGCACGGTTCGGGTATGCTGATGAATTATCATGTCCGAATCTGTGCAAATACTTTCTGAAAGAGCCCTGGTCAGTCAGAAACTGGGTGAGGTAGTAATTCATCTCCTCGTGTTGTCTCTTCATCCATTCTGCAATATCGGGTATGAGTTAGAACGTCCACCTGCCTTTCTCTGCATTTTCCCACCTCGGTTTTCACCTGCGCGTTGATATGCAACGCTTCTTCGCGTTGCGGGCAGCTCGTTGCGCTTGTCCGCTCTGCGTCTTTTCATATATGCATCGCGTTTCGTTCACCAGGATATCGAAGGGGGTAACTCCTGCAACCACCAGGGCCGCCACTTTCGAAATAGTACGGAAGCCGCATATTTGTGTTAACACGATGAGTCGATATATCCTCACCACATTCTTGTGCGTTGTTTTCACTGTACGAGTTACGGCCCACAATGGACTTGCATGCAGCATGACGGATGTGTCCTCTCGTCAATTTATTGCTGAAACAACCTGGCTAAGATCTCTGGCGATCCGGACCAGGTTCGTTTCTGCCCTCTATTTTCCTAGGGGACTCCAGCAGTTTGCTCGTCATGGTTACTGGGCTTGGGTCTCCCTCTGTTTGTTGGAAATCTACAACAATATAGGACGTTCTTTGTGGAAAAACAATTGCCACAATTTTCTGAAGCATAAGTGGGGTGGTGATAGTCAACGATCTGTGACTTTTTATTTTTTTAACACCGCCTTGTATGCCCTAGCCCGAGCGTGATTATCTGCTTGCTTGCTTGTGCGATCGAAGCTTTCGTTCTTGCTGATTTTAAGCGCATTTTTTATTTGGTTGCGCAGTCGTTTATAAAGGGCGAGGAGACTGCCCAGTCTCCCTTTCCCCTGGATCGTCGCACCATCCGTCTGGCCTTTAGGCAGTGTTTTCTTTAGGAATCATTCCACTAGTAATAATTTACATTTAAGGTTTATATTAAGGTTTAAGGTTACTAAGGTTTCTCTGGTACATGTTTGGCCCCCTTCGTAAAGCCACGTCGCAGGCCTCTGTCAGAAGTTCGTGCACGCATTTCTGGAGTTCGTCTACCAATCCTTCCGTCAACTCGTACGAGTCGGTTATCACATTGAGTAAGTTTTCGTTAAAAGAAGAATCCTTCTAGCGAAGAAGAAGGATCTATTTCTAGCGTCCTTTGCCTCAACGTCGAGAAATATTGCCTGGTGATCGCTATTTGTATATTCCTTGCTCAACCACCATTTGGACCTCGCTGCTAGCCCCTCACTAGCAAAGCTGATATCAATTTTCGATCCCATTTCTGCTTTCCTAAACAGGTAGCTGCGCGCTTCGTTAAGGAGCGTGACCGCCAACGCTGCAAACGCCTTTATCAGGACGTGTCCTTTTGCATTGTCGGCCCTGTTGTCCCATTCTACCGACCATGCATGGAAATCCCTTGCGATTACGACTGGGATTCTGTCGCGGGCATCCATCACAAGCTCTTCCAGCATATACTGCAACTCGTCATGCGTCCAGCTGGGGGTAGCGTAGTAGCTGTGGAAGATGATCTTGTCGCTTTTACATAGCCAGTGCGTTGGGTGTCCGTATCTTCGAACACCACCATGTTGCATGTCCAAATAGCTACTTTCTTGCTCAAGTCGGCTATCTATCTACTATAGAGCATATTTCTATGATGCTCGCTTCAGACGCCAGATCCAATTTTTCTCCTTGACCGTCTGACGCAATAGGTCTTGTGCCGCTTCACAGTGGTTCAGGTTGATTTGCATCACCCTCATCTTCGTCTTTTTTTGTTAAGTGCCTTCTTTAACAACGGGCACTTCTTGTCTCTTTGCAGAATATGCCGGGAAGTTCCTTGAAACAGTTTTTCGTGATGTGCCATTCCTCCATATCATTCGGCATGTCTTCGATCTGTCGTACTCGCTTTTACATAGCTTGGTTAAGTGCACCTGAAGCATTTCAGCGGCATTTTGTATTCTCTTATCCTATAGACCACCCAGCCTATTCTGAGTTTGCGGTTGGCCAGAATCTTTGCGGCGCCGTCTAGTTGCAGTCTAATCACGGCCATTTTCGTTCCGCAATATTCCTGCCTTAGACTCACAACGTGAGCTTCAGTAACGCCAAACTTATTCTTTGGCGCCTATACTATGTTTTGCTTGGTGGTGATCTCGTCGATGTCTTTGCATACGATTTTGTGGTGTTGCTTGAGAGTTTTGACTACCGCTTCATCATCCAGCAGCGAACTGGCCGCATCTTTCAGTTCTTCCGTTTTGGCCCCGATTTCCTTAAGCTGCAAAAGCAGATCGCCTTTCTGCGTTCGCCTTAGCTTGCTCTGTGTCTCGCCCATTTGGATGAGCTTGGGCTTCGTTTTAACTTTATGGAGCATTTCGGTGTACGACAGTTTGCCCTTAGCCGCTA
Source organism: Glossina brevipalpis (assembly GCA_000671755.1). NCBI lineage: Eukaryota > Metazoa > Arthropoda > Insecta > Diptera > Glossinidae > Glossina > Glossina brevipalpis. Next base: position 53,900 of record KK351259.1, on the reverse strand, counting down.
TGACAACATCATCCGTGTCATAATTTTGACGAGGCGAGGGTGTTGTCAGCATTAGCACGAAAGTCATTACGGCCTACTTAGATAGCGGAATACTGCCGCCAGCTGCTCGAAGTCGACAAATTCCAGTAAATAGTCCGGTATGTCAAAATCACGATCTTACCGGGCTCGATCTTGATGCCTACCTATAGGCTTCGTACGATTGCCTCCCTCTGTACCACCCCCATATTTGTTGGCAGGGTTATGTATATATTACTTGAAGCTGACTTTCTTTCTACAACATATTTGTTGCGAAATGTTCATCTTTCATTGGAAATTCATTCATTAAAAGATAATAGATAAATTTTTTTAATGAAGCAAACGACATAAAATAACTTAAACATAATAAAGATAATTGTTGAAATATATTTTCGTTTTGCAGATCATATAATTAAACGACTGTCTCACTGAAGCTAGTCGATGTTTAGAATTGAATGAAATATTTGTAATCCATTTTCGGTGTCCGTGAGAAAAAGTACACTTCATTTTAAAAGGTTCTTCTATGGCGTCACAAATGCATCCTGGTTTGTACGGGCAAGCCATGTTGTTAAAAGCACTCATTTGGGGACGGCAAAGTTCAAGGCGCTCCTCACAATGGAAAGACAAAATTAGTGATATATTTCTCAAAAGTTTAGAGGACCAATATATCAGCAATGTTGACATCATCAATGACCAGTTCCGACATCGTTGTCGCCATTAAACTTTTTCAGGAAGTTGGCTTTTTGGTCACCTGTTGTCAACTACCCTTGTAACCGTTTATTGTCGAAAAGTTATGATTTCACTTATTTTATTTTTAAAAAAAAAGAAAACAGCTAAGATCCAACTTGTGTTGGTTCTTAGACTTTTTAGAAATGAAACACGTCTGGTTCGCTAGAATCAAATTTATTGACTGAAGTTTTGCTTAAAACTACTTCTACACAATACTTCTTAGCGTTACTTAGATATTTCATCTTTTGATGAAATATTCTACTTAATTTAGTTTGGTCAGCGATTTTCTCCTTTTTCTTAAGTGGCACAATCGCTTTATTTATTATTTTAAGTTTTTTTTATTCAGCGATCATCAGCTTTACTTTATTGATAAAGGCGATCGCTGTGTTTATAAATCTCAAATTGTTTATTGGGCTGAAGGCATTTGTTTGTTCTAACATAAAGTGTGGGAAAGATATGGTGGAGACAGTCGCAAGGATTTATATTACAATTTATTTGTTTACATTCATATTTTTATTATAAGTACATTTGTTTCAAGTTACCATATATATCCTTATTTACAAGGATATATATGTATATTCAATTTTGTGTTTATATTATGGGCAAGTGGGATGCCGTAACATCGAAACTCAGGTGAATTTCTTAATTTATTTTAATAATACATAAAGAGACAAATGTGCAGCCTGGTTCAATCATCCCGTCTAAAATAGTAAACCTTTTTACAGTTGCGATATCCTGATATATATAAGCAAAGCAACGAATGCCTTGTATGTTTAGAAGATTCACAGACATGGAAAGGAAAAAAGGCTGGAGAGCGGGAGGAGGGAGGAGGGAGAGAGGAGATAGGAGCTATTTTGTTTTTATTAGCTGCTTCTTATACTGCTGGCTGCTTATTTTCTAAGCAGTAGATTGTCTACGCGACAGTCAGCTGGTCTTGTTTACACCTCAAACAGTCTACCAAAATCTAATGGTACAACACTATCTCTAACTTTCCAACAGTGTCTTCGAAATTTTCCAACATAATGTGTTAATAACTGAAAGAGGCGTTTATGCTCAATACTAATGCAAAGACGACAGTTTTGACGTAGATGAGAGAGTGTATTTGGAAATCATTACCACAATATATAATTACAAAATTAGATTTTATGAAAGACTCTCACCATCTGCCACTCTGTAGACAGCATATTGCTTAGAAAATTACCGCCAAAATCTATTTGATTTCTAAATCGAATCCAGCACAATTTCAATTCATGTTATAGTATTCAACATATGCTTGGCCGAACTGTAACTATGCACTCTGCAGCGTATTTGGAAAAGGTCACAAAGCTTGAAAAGAACCCCGTTTTTGTCATTGAAACTCAAATCTCGTCATATAGTTGATGCTGTTGGTCATTCATTGTCACATTATTATATGCTTTTACGTATTTTTACCAAAATTGTAAATTAATCTACCATGTATCACACCTAACGATGATAATTGCGACGACAATAGCGTCTGCAACGTTTACAATACAATGTTAAGTGACGATAAAATTTTTTAAATATCAGTGAGAATAAAAAGGTCGTTTATGGTTGAGTGAGTACATCGGTAAAATGTAATTCAATAATGTAGAGTAGATTGCCTCAAATATTTTCATCTGGATTGTAGGCAGATTGTTTTACCTAAGATTTAAGGTAAATGTATTCTGTTTTTCATTTATTTTTGAACACATTAGAGGACAGAGCTTTTATGTTGTATCTTCTTCTATTAGATAGATTTATTGAAATCATTATATCTTTAGAATGAATGCTCTTGAAAAAAAAAATTTGAATATTTCAAGTTAATGTTAAATTTAAAAAATTAACGTTGACTTTTTTCACAACTTCTTAAAGGATGTTAATAAGAATATTTGAATTTTCACTCATTCTTTTGCCAATAATGAAAATGAAATGCCATCCTACGTTTAAATTTTTCTCTTTTTTTACGCTGCCACTTTGTTTGTTGTTTGTTAAGAATGCTTTTCACTTCCTTAATTTTTTCAATGGCAATATTTGTACCTGATATTCAAGCAGCAAAGTAAGCGGACTGTAATATTATAGAGGTTTAGATGCAAGGTACAGAGCAGAGAATAAAAAAAAGCAAAATGAAAGCAAAACTTTATTTAAAATAAAAGTTACTTTAAAGCGTTTAAACTTTAATATAATAAAATTTGTGAAGCTATTATTATAAAAATATACAACTGCTTACCACTTCGAAGTAGGACGCGGGAAAACAGCTTTGCACAAAAAAATTTCATAAAATTAGACCAGCTTCCGGTAAATGCTAAGGAGTAATTCTTATATTTCTTATGATTACTTTCTTATACTATTTCATATTACGGCACGACGCAATTTTATAAAAAAAATGTGTCATACTTGCAAGTGAAGCCTTCGTCTAATACTTAGTACCCTACCACGAAACTGAAAGTATCACAATGCTTGCGACATGGACAATAAATAATCTAACGTTACGTTTCTTCTATTTTCCATTGTAAAGCTATCGCTTAAAGTATCCTGCCCGCAGAAAAACGAAAGAAAGAAATTTAATTTCAAACATTTTCGTATTATTACAAAAGTGCCTTTTGTATTTTTCCTTTAGACACAGTCCGTATCGATTCTTTATTTATAAAATAATATTTATAATCTCAATGATTTTTACAATTGATTAAAAGGGACTATTTCTTTAAAGCTTAGCTGCTTCTCAAACATTTTCAATCAACTGGTTTGTTTTAAGCAAAATCATCTCAGAAACGCTGCTTCCTTTTCGGTTATGTCTGCTAACACATTGCTGCTGGATTTCTCGGCGTGGTTTCATTAATCCCATTATCTGTTAGATTTCGCGGGAATTGTTTGTTAATTTTTGCGTTCATAGACAGCTGCAAATGTGACCGCGATAGGTAACACACTATGGCCGCGATAGATTACACATTATAACGGCGATAAGTAACACTTTAAAATGAATTTTCTCTTCATAGGTTTTACCAAATTGGTTTCAGTTCCAACGCACTGCCTGTGTCAATTGAGTCCCGACTGGAGCATTACTATACAATGTCTTACCCGTTGATTTATAGCCCCTCCTCCGAACACACTAATAAAAGCCTTTACGAAGAACTTAAGGTTATTTAAAAGTGTTTCCAAATAAAATTACGCTTCGATGAATCAATACTTTTAACACGTTCGATGAGGTAATACGAGGCTAATGGCGATTCAATGGTTCTGTCAAGAAATGAGAAACTTGGGATGAAACTTTGTGGGTTGTTTATGAATTCGACTACAGAATCATAAATTTTCCCTTTGCCATTTGCGGTGCTGTCTGCAATATAAATGCAGCAGCAGAGGTACTTTAGAGCAGAAAATCTTCGAAGGAAAAAGAAGAGGAAGAAGTTTTTATCATCGTGGCGTTACAGGCTACGGGAAAATTAACAAAAAATTTATTGTAATAAAAAACATGTTCCAACGTTCGCATATGTATGTATATATAGAGTAGTAGGTTCATCGATCGGCTTGTGCTATTGTTCATACCAACGGCCAATGATCTATTAAGTTAGGATAGCGGAACACTTTATATTGCCTTTGACGTTTCTGATGCCCTCTCCGTGGACAGCCACATAGTCAACAACCGAAGCCTTCTCCAGAAGGAGTCGTGCCTCCTAGCATGGGTTCTGCTTTTCTGTTAGTTTTTGTGAGGAAAGTCGTTTTATGGGAGGGTGGGGGGCCATCGCTTAAAGTCGGACCCTAGACTTTTTAAATAAGTAAGGTACCACGGGAGTCGGGATGCCCAGGAGATTTCTACTGCGTAGAATTGCTGGACTCAACCAATACTGTTGCAGAATCTGCGTAGTGGATCTCCTTCCTGACTGCTGGGAACGACACTTCGGGGAGTTTCGTGGTGGCTGTGATTGCTCCCGGAGATCGCGGGAGCATTAAATATTTGAGGTGTTAGATAAGCCTCGCCTTGTCAGAGGGTACCATACATATGTGTTTATTTTGGAACTGCAGAGTTATAAGACATTCCAATCCTGGGGTCTTACTCCCTGGGTGGCGTGGGCGGCGCTGTCCAACTCCGTGTGCCAACGGACGCCGTGGGGTTACGCCTTCACGGCAGGAACCCACCTAAAACTTTAAATAAAGTTTCATGTCCCTAAATAAACCAATAAAGGGTTGAGTCTATATCGAGTGAGAGTTCAACCATATATAATATAAAGAAACTGAAACACCGACGCATTAAGAAAATAGCAATAGAGATAGAGCCTGTTTGGCATAATTAGACGAAAATATAGGAGGAATCATTCGCTTTCACTAAAATAGACAGGTGTCTGCTAAATTTATTTGAGGACATTTTGATATGCAAAATACGATACGATTGCGCGCATGAATTGGTTTTGATCAAACCTTAAGTCTCCAACGAATTTGAATTGTCGATTTGTGCATTTTTATTGTCGAAATTATGATGGTACTCATTTCGTCAAATTTCGTCCCCAAAATACTTCTTGCTTTTATGAACAGTCGCTCTTAACTAATTTAAAAATATTATTATATATATAATATATTATTAGTATTACAATGGTATTAAAAATACTTTCACACTTTCAGTTGATATAAACAAGTCCAACTATTTACTTGTATGGTTTTCTCTACTGTATTTCGAACGTCGAAACGAAAAATTCAAAGCGGATTCTAGCAATGTCGCTTATTTCAATATATTTTCCTCAATAACCTACCGTTGCTCGATTTATTCGAAAATCAACGAAGTTTTTAAAACGGTATGCAACCATATCTCCTTAATTTCTTAATTTCTAATTTACTGCTAATATATAGTATCTATAAACAAAGTATAGTAGTATACATAAGCGTGGAGCACAATGAATAAGCTTCGCGGAATTGATTGATGAATAATCAGAATTGGCTGATTGTCCTAATTGCGTGTCCTCTGACTACTATCATTAGCGAACAGGAACGAGGAAAATGTCAAGCGCTTAAAATAAGTTCAAAATTAACTAAGGAGATTAATTAAAAATTAGTTAAGCATAATAATTAAAAAATAACTAATTAAATTAATTGAAAATAAAATTAGTAAATTAATTAAAAATTAATTAATCAAATAATTAAAAATAATTAATTAAATTAATTAAAAATAATAAAGTAAATTAATTAAAAATTAATTAATTAAATCATGAATGCGAGTGTCTTCAAATTAATATTGGGATGTTGTATATCCAGACTATGTTTGAAGGCCTTCGCTGTCTTTAAACTTATGTAACAATACATAATAATTGTAAGAATTTTGTTGGTTTTCTAGGTGAATATTTTTGTGAACGTTTTCATATGAATATATATATATATATTATTATAAAAATATTTATTTATAAAAATATTTTTTTAATTTTTTATTTGTTTTATATATTAACCACCGCACGTGAAGGGTGTATTTCATTTTGTCACTCGGTTTGTAACTATCAAAAGGAAACCTCGAAGTCCGTATGTCTGTCTGTGTAATGCCAATGGTAAGCATTCTCCTGGCCGTAGAAATGAAGATATTGACTTGAAATTTGGCAGAAACATTGGAAGTTCTTGCATGAAGGTTGGCATCGAAAATGGACCAAATCGGTCGAAGGACGCGCTCACACTACGACGTAGCAGCCACGCCCGCTTCTTACAATTTAGTTTTTTCCCATTTTTGTAAGATAAAGGTGGTGGGAATAAAAGTCTAGGCACAGCTGAAAATAATTTTTTTACTTGTTTCTAATATATATACTGAAATAAATGAAATGAATGACAGTAACCGAGAAAAACCACTATTAGTTAATTGGATATTTATATGTTTTTGTGCGTCATGAATAGCATTAAAAAGAAAATCTTAACGCATTATACGCGGATTTAAATTGGAAACCTTTTGATAATAGCATGAAATCTACAAATATTTATCGTAACTTTTAATTAACAAGAGATATATAAATAATTTTATTATTTAGTTTTATATTAACTTTCGGGGTTTCACGCTATCTTCTCTTTAATTTTCTTGTTTTTTTTTTTGCTTTTGCAAGATATATTAGACATTTGCAAAAGTTATGAGAGTTTTTTCACTTGAAAAAGTCATTTATTGAAAAAAATTGGTACAATATATATTAATCAAAATATTTTCCTTCATTTCCTTTTTCCCATATTTCTCACAATATCGCGTTAATGTGTTGGTAGAACTCATGACCTTTTGGGGCTATCCTTGAATCTACCTTTTTCCGGAGCTCTTCAACTTTGCGGAAGAGCGTGCAAGGCAATCCATGTTGCATCGAATCTGAACAAGTAGTAATCAGAAGGCGGTATATCTGGTGAGTACACTGAGTGTAGCAGAACTTCCCATTCAAGCTGCAATAATATATTCTTGATCACTTTTGCAAAATGTGGCATTGACATTTTTAGTCAATTCGTATGATAGCCATGTGTGCCTTTCCAATAGCTTATAAACGTCTAGAAGTAATTAATTCATCAACTGCTAATTTGTTCGGACGCTGCTTGAGCCAAGCAGTTCTTTGTCATTGACACTCTTAAACCATCGAAACCCAAAGCGACAATTGGGATATGATAGAGCAGCATCACCATAAGCTTTTAAAAGTTTTTTATAGGCTTCGATAGCAGATTTTTTTAAATTATGAATGTTGAAAATGAATGTCGACAATGAATATAGAAAATGCAATTTTGAAGGTTCTATGATTACTACATACACTGATTACTTCAATAAAACTAAAACGAAAATTTTTGTTTTAAGCAGAGGAAGGTCGAATTTAAATAGTACTTCCCATTTTGAAATATGTGTCTGAACCCACAGAACATAAATAGCTGAATCCTCTACCTTTTCTTGGTCCTAGCTATAAGGGCGATCTACGATGGCGTCTATATGAATATTAAGGTTTGAACTACTAATTCCCGGCGACGGTTTTTTTCTGATCGCAGGAGGAAGCTCAAGAGTTGTGTCTATTTTAGATGTCTTCTCTTCTCTATAGTTCTGTGCTATTTAGAACATAATACTACTGTGGCAAGCCAGTTGGTATCTATGATTGATTGAGGTAGTAGTTGAACTGGGAACACAGGAAACGTTAGCTGCATGTGTCGATGTTTTTCCAACATAATAATCCGAAAAATTAGGTAGTGTGATGCTCACGTCCGAATCAGTACAGATAGATTAAAGTGAACAAGCAAATCCTCGGAGATCATTTCGCCCGAATGAGGAAGCTTATTGTATTATGTTGGTAACGTCAGCAAACTTTAAGAATGTCTTGTTGACTGACCGCCTGGTGCGACCTTCAGGGAGTATCGAGGCTGGTTGTGGGAAAATGAGCTGGATTTACCCTCTGACCATAGGAACACAATGGTCTATACCCAAGGTGTTTGATCTGGCATTTCGGGAATTGCGGAAACCCTTTGGGATTGTTCCAAAGCTCGGAGGACGGTGACTAAGGTTTTTGGTCTGCACTTGAATGTATCATGGCGTAAGTGATAAACCAGGATCATTCACAAGTACTCCCGTTACTTTTACGTGTAGAAGTTGCCTATCAAAGCTTTTGCAAACACCTAACACATATTTGATGCTATGAACATAATGGATACAAGTAAGTCGATTTATTTAAAAACTCATTAAAACGATTGATGCATGAGGGTTATTATGATGAATTGCAGCAAAATCGTATTTACATAAAGGAGTACTTTTTTGAACGAGTAATTGAGGAATGGATACAATTTCGTTTTTAAGTCAAACTTCGCTAAACTTATGTGAAATATTTATATTTTCTACTTATGCACTTAAGCACACATGTTCGCTAAGCTAATTATAATAATAGATTAATATTTTTGCTAGCTCTTGGGAGTTGTTGTGACATCTGTTATGTTATTGTTTTGTTTTACTTAACGTTCTTTACATACATTCGACTGAAAAACACTGGCTGCCTAACGAACCAACATAACATCTGTTGTACGAAGATCATGTTAATATTTTTGTTTTGTATAGATCATAGAAATCCGTGCTCCATTATTTAATTAAGTCTAGCATTGATTAAACTTTATTTATGTGGAGCCCTAAACGTAAAATGGTGTACGGTCGAACAAACCCCTAAATCAGTGAACGAACATACATTTTCATACCCAACACCGACGGTGAGGTGTATATTCATTTTAATTAAACAAGAAAAATGTAAACAAATTATCCAAATCAGATTGAAGGAGATTGGAGTACGAGGTGACGTAAGTTAAGGTTAACATTATCAACATACATTAAGACACAGGTGAAGTTAATCACCGATGGCAGATCACTGAAGTGGCTGTCTTGAGGGACACCTGACGTCACGAGAATTTCATCAGAGGTGATGGAGTGAAAAGAACTCTAAATGACTTATTATGAAGATAAAAGCCTATCCAATAAAAAGCCTATTCTACAAGTATGTAGGAAAATCGAAATTTAAAAACTTTATTTTATTAAAGGGTTAATAGATTAACGTATCTTACTAATTGTTTAAATTCTCACACAAACTTACGCAAAGTATTAATTTTAAAAATTTTATGGGGCTTTTTATTAAGTGCTCTTTGTACGTTGCATCTTCTTGATCATGTCACATTCTGGGAACACTTAGGCTTCAAACGCAATAAAGCCCCGCTTATATCCCCACGAATTTAAGCATATGAAAGCAAAGTAAACGAACACAATGAAGCCGCTGCGTGCCAGCCATAAACAAGCTACAAAGAAGAAAAAGAGGAAGAATATCCCGTGATTGGAATATTTACTTAGTAACAAACAACTGTTCTTCTGTACACATGGCACATATTTGAATTACTTAAATTTTAAAATATTTGTAGTCTGTGTCAAATACTTTGGCAAGTCGGAATAAACGAAAAACCCACAGACAATGTGTTATTTAAGTTGTAAGAAGTAAGAAGCTATTATTTTGAAAGGATTACAGCAAAATTTGTGAACATTCTTTATAAACGCTTTCAACTTGAAGAGGTCAAAAAAGGTTAAGGAAATGTAAGGGTCCCAGTATATGTACATATGAAAAGCTTGGAGATAGATGGACGATTGAAGGCTTAGGTTTAGTTACGAGGGAACAGTTAAATGTATAAAGATAGATTGAATTGCAAACATTTAAATGAAACCTGGGGACAAGCAAATACACGACAGTTACAAATAAGCCGTACAAATTCTGTTGCGGGATGTTAGTTGCTTCTCTCATCAACTTCTATCCTCCGATATAGTACTTTAGTTGCGCTTTATTTTCTATAGGCATGATATTCTGTTCGTTTTTAAACTTCGCATTAATCTTAAGCTAAGAATAATTCTTTCATATGATTTTCGTAAATATTCTCTTTTCCTTGTGAATCCACATTCCCAACAGCTGTCAGTTATATATATAGATGTAAATAAAAATAAAAAAAACAATTTTCTTTAAGTAGACAAAAACAGAAAAACGTTAACTGAGAAGCAGACAAAAACCATTACATTCTTTTCTCAAGTTGTTGTATTTTATGGGCCATAAAAGCTAAGGAATTATGGTGTAATAAGAAACAACGAAAAATCTAGAGAAGTGCGAATGCAAGTACAGTTTATTAAGAACTTTGCACACTCTTTAGCTATTTTTAACGATTTAAAGATAACGGCCATTTTAGCAATTTCATATTAGATGTCAAGGCATTTTTGAATGCTGGACTATTATTAGGACGGCATACATAAGCATAAACAACGAGACTTTGAAAAATGGATCGATGTATCTGGGTTGATATCAAATTTACTATGAAAATTTGAAACAAAATGATATTCAGTGAGGCTATAGCAATAGAGGGTACAACTTTTGAGATAATTTGAGATAATTTTTACGAAAATAGATGAAGAATTGCATTTGGCGAAGGAATGTACGATGGTTTAAAGTCGGTCCTGCTTAACTACAACACTTTTATTTATTTTAACCTGAAATTCATGCTATCCGACGTAGACCACTTTCATTTTCGGAATGACGGCGCCATTTGTCACACCACTCGGGAAATAAATGCTTGGTTGACTAAAAAACTTAAAATGGCACTTCTTAGTGAGGTGCAATATTTGTACAAGATACAAGAACAACTTTCTTATGACAAAGAAAGGAAATTGTTATTTAAAAAATAGATTCATACGGATTATTAAAAGTTTAGAGCTCGTCTTTTCTTCTTCTTTTCTAGTTGGTTTTAAAGTAGACAAATCAAATAAATCAAATCAAATAAATAAAATCTTGATATACAAAAGTAAAGAAAAGTTAAAAGTTTTATACGAGTTAAGGATGGCAGATTTTTACAAATTTGGAAACTTAACTTTCATAACATTTGCCTTGAGATGTCCTCTATGCCATATTCCTTAGTAAAAGAAGTTGTTTTATACATAGTATCATTTGCTGTTCCATTTTTCAAGCAGCATGAAATTTATAAGGAGACTAACTTCGTAAGGAACCGACTCATCAGGAATTGGCTCTGCGGCCATCTATAAAATCCTAAGAATATTTTTATATAGAGTCCGCTGAAGATCGAAGATTTTTACGTATTCCTGGACAAAATACAATAACTTCTGATTTCCTTATACGTTACAAAAGATTATCAAATTCATTGATTTTTCTTATTCTAGGGTCGCTAGTATCATTATTGCACCCATCCCTCAAAGTGCCTTTAATTTAACCAATTTAAGAAACGGCTTCTAATCTTCATAATTGGTTTGGTATTTTTCTTATTTATCCGCATATGATTTATTATTATTATGATAATAAAAATTGCGCGTTAGTAAATTTAGATATTTTCTTAGATTAGCGCATCAATCTCATTATTTCCCCGGACGATCTTAAATTATCGGCAGCAGACACTATCATACATCAACTCTCTATGAAGTCCTCTTGTATTGTTACTTACAAGAGCCCGAAGACTTTAGAAGATTTGAACGAAAATTGAGGATGAAGTCGCAATCATACGTCTACTAGTTATCGCAAGTCAAACCCTAAAGGAGGAAGTGCAGTTGACTATTTACTTCGATAATTAACCTTAAACAATTGGCTTTGCTGATTTTTGGGATCTTTGATCCCATTCTGAATAAACATACGCTTACAAAAAAATGAGCGAAGAGAGTATATCTATCGATTGTAAGCGGGACTGTTGTCGATGCTAATTGGTTTTAATAACTATCGCTATTGGAAACCAGCGCATTTCGGAATCAATTTAATACAAAGGTGGGTAAATAGGTCGAATAAAATGGTGATTTTCATCGTAAAAGTATCCTTGAGACGAAGCCATAAACTAAATACTATAATAATGACAAAAAATGACTGTTTGAGTTGAATTTATGTTTTAGGTTTTCGAAAACGAGATGTAAAATCTTGACTGACAGCGCGTCTTTCTAGGCGGCTGCTATTCGAATTACAGGCTTTTAGGAGTTGAGATGACCGAAACCGGTTCCGATATGTAGCGTTAGCAAAGGCTGCATATGACGTAGCACACGATCGATGATATTATCACAACAGAAATGTCAGTAATGAGTGTCTTTGACAGATATTTTGTTATTTTTTCATCTTCATGAAAATCATGTTCAAACCCATTTTTTTAAAAGAAAAATTGTCTTAAATCAAAACTTTGTGGGATTTTACGGGAAAAATTGTCGCTCAATTTTATATTTTATTCAAATTTTACTACCTATTTAATAAAACAAAAGCAAGATTTTTATACTTACCGAGGGGTCGAAGAATATTCATTTTGTCATTTTGTTAGCGACACTCAAAAAGAAGCCTCAAAAGCCGCATAAGGCATAATTATATTTTTGAACGACATTAAAGTTTATAATTGACTTAAATATGTCCGTCTGCCCACTTGTCTGTCTGTGTGTTTGTCATCTGTCTGTCTGCAAATCCGCCTTTCTAGCTGTGTTTCTGTCTGTCTGTCTGTTTGTCTGTCCGCCATTCTGTTCATCCGTCTGTGTAATGTCTATGATAAACGTTCACTTCGTGGCAAAAAATGAAAATATTGGCTTCAATTATGTCAAAAATATTGTACGGACCAAAACGAGGGCGCGCTCTGCCTCCCTAGCGAAGGGTCAAAATGCGACCCTGGTGGAGATAAGACCACCTGCGGCATTGAGAAATAGGGCCAAGTGTAAAACTTTGGCGGTTTCCACTTCCTCTCTTGGCGATCAGACAGCGACGGTGATGGTCGCAAGTTTCTCCGGGTATTCCGCGTTGATCCGCGCCTAAAGGGCAAGAGGGAGAATAAGATGTCCGTGGACGTTACGGGACAGAAGATCAAAGACTTAGGAACGATTATTGTTCAGACTTACGGCATCTTACCCTTGGCATCAGAAAAAAAGCTATACAAAGTATTCCTCACATGGCGCTCGAGCAAGAACTTCGACAACAAATATTTTCTTTTATAACATGGACATAAGAAGAGGACAGTAACCAATTTTTTTTGTGTGTGTGAAAAAAATAGTGGAGGCTCTTGCTAAAAAGTTTAATAAAAAAAAGACAGAGAAAATTATTGGCTATATATGAAAAAAAAAAAACAAAATATGTGCTAAGTAAGAAATAGAAAAAACAATATCTTGTGGAGACTGAAGGCAGAAAAAAGAACTTAAATATAAAAAAAAAAACAGATGTCCAAAAAATTGACAGCGGGTTAGTGCATTTATGAGAAGTGATACCCGTCCAACAATAATAGAAATTAGTTTTAATACACAGCTGGAAAAATATAAAAAAACGACACTTCTCATAGGGAAAATTTACATTAACATTAGTTTGGGGAAAAAGAAATTCATTATTTTTTCGGTAGATGGCTACACTGGTAGATTTCTCGTAAAGT
>KK351259.1:0-35046 GCA_000671755.1 Glossina brevipalpis | reverse complement strand
AAGAATTATTCTGAATGTTTGGGGAATGTTTGGCGATCTTGTACGGAATAAGGAAAATGAGATAATACTTGGAAGGCTATAAATTTGTAGTGATCGCGGATCATTTTTCACTGAAATGGTTAGATGCCATCGACAATCCATCCGGCAGGATAGCACGATGGGTATTGGAATTACAGCAATACGACAGCTCCGGGAATTGCAGAAAGGGTACCAAGAATGTGGTAGCAGACATGCTGTCACGACAGCCCATAGAGGAGGCGAAGCAAGCGGAGTTGGTGAAACCACAGGAACAAAGGTGTAACTGGCTGGATAAAAAGGTAAAGGAGGTTACCGAAAATCCAAGCGCAACTCCAGAATACACGATGCTTGAGGGAAGACTGTACCGGCATTTCCCTAGGAATATATCAGAAGAGGATAGTACGCTTTGGAAGCTATGCGTGCCGAGCTATTTGAGAGCAAGGAGGCTAAATGAGAATCATAATGATGCTACCGCTGCTCACATAGGAATAAGAAAGACAGCATATAGGGTTTGTTAGCGCTACTATTGGCGAGGGATGTATCGGGACATTGCAAGATATGTCCGTAAATGTAGAACCTGTCTGGAGCACAAGGTTGATCAACGGACGCCTGCTGGAGAAATACCGGAGGAAACCTGGGTAACTTTAGGTTCCGAATTTGTGGGTCCGTTGCCGAGAACGCGATCGGGAAACACCACGTTGTTGGTGTTTGTGGACAAATCTAAAGAGGGGACTGAGCTGGTCCCCTTGCGAAAGGCCACCGCTGAAGGATTGATTCGAGCCTTTCGGGAGCGAACGGTAGGACGTTTTGGAGTTCCCAAAAGTATCTTAACCGATAATGGAACCCAATACACCAGTAGAAGTTTCCGGCAGTATCTAGAAGGAGTGGGAATAGAGCATAAACTCACCGCACCGTACTCGCCACATGAAAACCCCACTGAATGTACCAACAGCACGGTGAAGACGATCATGGCTCAATTTTGTAAAGGAGACCACACGAGATGGGATGAGTTAATTCCCGAGATTAGTTTGGAAGCGACAGGATTCTCTGCAGCATGTTTAACGTTTGGGAGAGAACTCAGGTTGCCGAACATGCTGTACGAAGAGGGCAACTCAGGACGAGTTAACCCCGGGAACTTTTGTGAGTAGGATATAGAGTCCGTTGTTCGTTTGTCCGCTTTGACCTCTACGACTTATTCAACCCAAGATAGCGGTATACCGCTAATCCTATTTCTTTTCTTTTATCTTGTCTTTTCTTGCAAATATCGCGTAATTTTCTACCTGCTATTTGCAAGAGAAGATCAAAAGGGGAGATAGAAATTGTCCGTTTGTCTGCGTAATGAACTTAAGTTACTAAGCTCATGAAAAATTAAAAATCAGTCATTCGTGTTTGTGCAGTCGATGTAAGTCATTCAATGTATAAAGTCATTGAATAGTGGAGAGTGAAGTTAGTTTTTTTAAGTGCATAATGCAATCTGTAGTATGGTGATCATTTGAGAAACAAAAAAGAAAGAAGAAAGATATCCTTGTTTATACATAAAGTAACCTAAGTACCCTGAAATGAAGGTTATTTGTGAGCAATAAAAATTAAAAAGAAAAATAAATTAAGTATTGTGAAATGCAAAATCACTTGCTAACAGTAAAAATGTAACTATTTAAATAATTAATTGTTTAACACATTATAAAAGTCAAAAAGAACAAAAAGAAAAAAAAAAAGAAAAATAACTTAAGTATTGTGAAATACAAAATTGTTTGCTAACAGTAAAAAAAAAATTTCACTAACAATAAATTTGATAAGAAAAAATATAAATATTATTTTTTTTGTGATAAACTATGCTACAAATAAATTTTTATATAACAACCATCATAAACTTACATGAAGTGTTTGGATTTAGCAAATTTTATAGTGGAATAATGTGCACATTTAATGTATCTCTTGTGTCTTGGGAGGCCTGAAATTGATTCATTACGTGCCCTGAATGAGTCTACTAATATTCCGGATTTTTCACGGGAGTACTTAATGGTCCTGACAACATAACATCAACAACAATAGCGACAAAAACTACAATAACCACAAAAATAACAAACAGCTAAGCTTTAATTTAAGTTAAATCTAAAACTTTTTTTAATTTTTTTAAAAATTTAAGTTAATTTTAAAATTTTCTTATAATAAAATTTTTTTTCGAGAAAAAAATATGTACATTCATACCAAAAAATGTCAAAATGGAGAGTGGCTGCTCAAAAGTTCGTTATGTTGGGGTGGTCGTCGTCACATATTCAGATGTGTGGGACGAGCGGCCACAGCTAGAAGGGGTGGTTATACAAGAGGTTCCGGGGAGCGAGCCATCGATGAGGTCGGTAACAATCGCTACCCAGACGGAGCCCACCACCGAGGTCACCAAGGACCCCCGTTTAGAAGAACGGTCAAAGGCGATCGAGGGGCCCGTCGCCGAGACATTGGAGTGCCTGCGACCTAAAGTAGAACCAGAAGGCACGGAGGAGGGCCAGGGCAAAGAAGAGACGAAGCCTGCCGCTTCGACGGAGGAGAGTAGGGAGGACCTGTCCCGAGACAGCGACTGCTCGGTCGGCTCCGAATGGGAGGAAGAAATGTATCGTCGCCAGGCGAGGTGCCACTCCTACCGAGAGGAGGAGGAAGTTAGAGTCGATGAGCCGCCACCGCAGATCCACGCCGAGAGACGTTACGCTGACGTCTCCGATGCGCTTCGTGCGGCCGCGCGACACGAATTCATGGAAATGGACCGGACAAACGGACTCCGCCGCAGAAGGGAGGCTCCCATGGCGAATAATGAAAGGCCGGGAGGACGCCGCCTATACGCGCTCCATGAGCTTCCAATTGACGTCTGCCGAGGAGAAGAGGATCTCCGGGTCAGGATGGAGCTCCGGCATGGCCCGTGGCAGAGGAGGTGATCCGCAAAGTTCTGACAGCTGTCAATT
Organism: Glossina brevipalpis; assembly: GCA_000671755.1. Lineage (NCBI taxonomy): Eukaryota > Metazoa > Arthropoda > Insecta > Diptera > Glossinidae > Glossina > Glossina brevipalpis. The sequence continues at coordinate 32,074 of KK351259.1, read as the reverse complement.
TGATCTTACTCGAGATCTTCTTCAAGGACCGAGTATAAACGATACCGTTTGAATTGAACTAATGTGTCCATGATAATTTCTTTATCATTTTTGTTATCTTACGTATTATAGATAACCCGGTTTAACTAATTTGAATTGTAACCAGTAAAAGATTTGATAACAGTTTAAATTTGCTGTTATTCGAGATCCTCTTCAAGGAATCGAATGTAAACGGTATCGTTTGGATTGAATTTACGCATCCATGATTATTTCTTTATCATTATTATTATCTTACATCTTATAGATAACTCAGTTGTAAGTAATTTGAATTGTAACCAGTAAAGGGTTTGATAACAGTTTAATTTGATGTTATTCGAGATTCCCTTCAAGGAATCGAATGTGAATGATACCGCTTGGATCGGACTAATGCGTCCATTATTATTTCTTTATCATTGCTATTAGCCTATGTATTATAGATAAACCAGTTTTAAGCAAACGATACCGTTTGGATTGGACTGATGCGTCCATTATTAGTTCTTTATCATTATTTCCGTATCATCATTATTATTTTATGTATTATAGATAACCAGTTTTAAGTGATTTGGATAGTAACCGTGAATTTACATATGGTAACGATGACTGAAATATTATAACAGTATGTCGTTACAGTTATAGTAGGGCCAGGGTCTGCGTCTGGTACCGAAGGGGAGGAGGGGGAGTGTAAGACCCAAAGTCGTGCCATCGTTTTGGTCCACACGCTTTTCCTCCCTAATTGCTGTCTGGTTACTGCAATAAGCAGCACAGCGAAGGGTCAGAATGCGACCCTGGTGGAAATAAAACTAGGTGGCAATGCCTAGCTGACGAGGAAAACAGAGGAAGTGTGGAACGCGACCGTTTCCGTTTTCTCTCTCTTGTTCTGGACAGCGAAAAGGTTGGTCGAGGTTTGTTTGCTTTTGTCCGTTGGAATCAGAAAAACTAGGGCAACAAGGGGGACAATGTGCCGGTGTCCGAAATAGGAAGATTTGACTACCAACGAAAAGACAGATATTTTGTTAAGAATTAGGAATGAAAGGTTCTAAATCTAAAGAACGTGTTTTTTTTATTACGTACCGAAAAGAACGCCCTGAACGCCTGGTACAACCGACGATCTATCCCAAGCTATAAATAAAAGAGGAATCCATTTGATTCCTCACACTACTCGTGAACTGTGCAATGAAAATGTTCACGGTAGTCCATAAAAATAGAAAATATCTGCCACGTCCACCTATTAAAATTTAGTTTTTTTTACTTTTTTTAAAGATGAAAGTGGTTAATAGAATACAGAATGAGAAAATGAATAGAATAATCCGTAAATAGATCGGTTTGTTCTATACTTAAATGATCGTGAAAAGTTCAGATTTAATTTCTATAGAATTTAGCATAGGGTAAGAGAGAAAAATCCGCCTTACTTTTTACTTCAGTATTTGCTACCATGAAAATAACAAGAATAGGCTAAACGAATACTTAGATGACTTGGAACTTTAAATAAATCACAAATATGATTACTTTAACTATAGTGGTTTACGAACTTTTTATAAATAGACGTTACCACCAACTATCCCTTGATACAACGAGAAAAACTGTCAGAATTTCTGCAATTACTAAAAACTAAAGATTTTTGACGCAAGAAATAACGGCAAAGCCTACATATCAGTCTTAATCAATACATTTTAGTTCTTTCTATTCAAACTTTCTCATTTATGGCATTTTAAGTCACAATGACAAAACATTATTATTGAAGTCATAATTTCCCAAGTATACCTTAAAGAGAAATACGGGGCTAAAAATAAATCCTATATAGTTCCTATCATAACCTTTATTCATACTCTATGAAATGTTTATGTCGCTTTTTTCTACTGTTGTCTCTGTTGCTGCCAAAACGTTGAATTAATAAGACAGCTGAGTTAAAAAACACACCGGAAACTGAAACCAGAAGATAAGCTGTCGATAGGAAATAAGTAAGCATATGCAAGTGTACATGTATCACACGATTCGTTTGTACGTGCTTTTGTAAGTTAATTTATAAGAATTATTTTTTCTGTTTATTAAAACATCTTATTTTACTAACAATTCTTTTTATCCAACAATTACACGTTCTGGTTAGGATTAAGGTGAAACTAAAAATCAAACTTATTACACAAACTACCAACTATTTATATTCGGCACTTTAGGTTTATAGTCAAACACCTGAATAAACATAATTTCTCGATTTGCCAAAATTTAAATGAAATTTAGAAAGATGCGTTGGTCAGTTTATTATGACCAACATTCTTCTAGGGAAACTGAACAACTCAGCTTTCAATATGATAGAGTGGTTCTTGAACTCCTATCTTCCATTAGAGTGGTTCATGAGTTTTTATTCTTTATTATAATGGTCCTTAGCTTTTATAAATGAAAATGTACTAATGTGTGACTGACTATGTAGTTACGGCGATTGACAACACCACATGAAAATGATTTTATAATCTTAGCAAATTTTTCTTCAACAAGCAAAACCAAGATTTATTACAACTACTTCATTGCAACTATGAAATCCTCAAAAACTTTCCAACCAATTCTTTCAATATTAAAGATTGGATTTTGTGGAACTCGAGGTGCTTAACTATATTATAATAATGATATCGATGTATATATTGGTTAAGCTATGTATTCAAAAGAGTAAAATAAGACAAGTTGCGGACAAATTTGGTATGTAAATTTACTGTTTACACTTATTTGAATTTATTTAATTATTTAGTTATATTTTCTAACTTACATCGCCTTTCTACAATCTATTTCTTCAATAATATGGAGTTATATATAGTTTGTCATTTGATCATGTTATCATTCCCTTCTATACTACTTTAGATATTTATAATTGTTGTTAGTCTGAATTTTGAATTGATTAAATGGTCGAACGGCGTTTCGCACGTGCCTTTGCTGATTCCCATACTTAGTAAAATTTCAACAGCGATTTGAAATTTGAGACATACTTACGGCTGAAATGGGCGTGACCGAACAGCAGTTAAAAAAGCACAAAAGCATCAAAAAAAGAAAATCATCTGTTAGGTATCCAAGATACCTAAATAAAGTCTTTGATTGTGTTTACTTTATCCCTCCTTGCCTCTCCCGTTCTTTTCTGCTTTCTCTCTTATCCATTTTTCCTCCGACTTATTCAGCAATTTCCGGCAAAATTTTGTAACAGTTTTTATGTAGACGTTTTACATGATATCATCACAAGTTTATATGCCAGAGAGCATAATCAAAACATTTATACAACTTTTCATAACATTTTCTTTTTTCTCATTTTTTTTAATAAGAGTGTGTTTTAAAAATTTATCAAAATAAGCTATAACTTAAAGTGTAAAAAAAAATTGAAAGTCAGGAAAATCTCTTGTAACTGTTACCATCATCTCAGAAAAAGGTTGACTTTGTCAATTTTTATAAAATAGAAATTTGAATTGTTTACCTGTTGCAGTTTACGAGCAATGAGCAAAAACTGAAGAAAAAAAATTGCAATTTACGTCTCATAGTAGGCGTGTGATTTGATCTATTTTCAATACCAACCTCTGTGCAAGAGCGTTCAATATTGTGAGGAATACTTTGTATTGCCTTTATTCTGGTGCCAAGGGTAGGCTCGTCGTCTACCCAGGTGTTCCTTTTAATTTCCGTTATTCTTCTTCGGAATCAAAAAACCAGGGAATGATGCGGTAGGATTTTATACACTTTATTAATCTAAGTATGATGCCGTAAGTCTGAATCGCTCCTAAGTCTTTGCTCGTCTGTCCCGGTAACGTCCACGGACATCTTATTCTTTCTCTTGCTCTTTATGCGCGGATCAACACGGAATACCCGAAGAAACTTGCGACCATCACCGTCGCTGTCTAATCGCCAAGAGAGGAAGTAGAAACCGCCAGAGTTCCCCATTTGGCCCTTTTTCTCAATGCAACAGGTGGCGTTGCCACCTGGTCTTATCTCCCCCAGGGTCGCATTTTGACCCTTCGCTTTGGGTTACTGCCTGCTGTAGCAACCCCACAGCATGCGGACCAAAACGAGGGCGCCATTTTTTCCCTTACACTTCCCTCCCCCTTCAGTACCAGGTGTCGACCCTGGCCATAGTATAACCATAGCAACATACTGCTTTACATTTCATTCAGGTTATCATACTTAAAATACGGCTACAATTCAGATCACTTAAAACTTGGTTATCTATAATACGTAAGACAATAATAATGATAAAGGAATAATAATGGACGCATAAGTGCAGTCCAGACGATATCATTTACATTTGATTCTCGAAGAGGATCTCGAATAACATGAAATTGAAAACTGTTATTGAAACTTTGTGGGTCACCTCCTCTGCCATCGGCTCGGGTCCCCTTCACGGCGGGAACTCTACGATCTTCCAAACCCTGGCGCTTGTCAGGATATTTCGAAAACGGCGCTCCCCATGGTAGTATAGCCGCTCTAGCCGTCTCCTGGAGCGTCTCTGTCGGAGCTCCATCTCCATCCGGAGATCCTCTGCTCCTTGGGGGACGTCAAATGGCAGCTCATGGAGCGCATATAGGCGGCGTCCTCCCGGCCTTGCATTGTTTGCAATGGGAGCCTCCTCTCTGCGGCGGACAGCTCCCGGACTCCTTGGCCGACTCCATTTCCCCTTCTACCTTGCGTGGCCGAAAACGATTCGTCCGATCCATCTCCATGAAACTATGTCGCGCGGCCGCACGAAGCGCATCGGAGACGTCAGCGTAACGTCTTTCCTGGTGGATCTGCGAGTGGCGGCTCCTTTACCCGGATTTCCTCCTCCTCTCAGCAGGAACGGAAACGCGCCTGGTGGATATAACCCCGCCTCCCATTCGGAGACGATCAAGCAGTCGCTGTCTATGGACAAGTCCTCCCCACTCTCCTCTGTCGTAGCGGCAGGCTCCGTCTCCTCCTTGATCTGGCCATCCTCGGTACCTTTTGGTTCTTCTTTTAGACGCAGGCACCCCCACGTTTCGGCGACGGACCCCTCTATCGTTCTTGCGAATGGGGGTCCTCGGTAACCTCGGTGGCGTGCTCTGTCTGAGTCGCGATGGTTGCCAACCTCTTCGGTAGCTCGCTCCTCGGAACCTCTTCAATTACCTCCCTTTCCGGTTGTGGACGCTCACCCCACACGTTTGGAAATAAGACGATGACTAACCCAACATATCGGACCTTGGAGGACCCATTTTCCCGCCTGGCGTCCGTCATGACCCCTTGAAACTCTAGGGTCGGTGCCATTTCCTCACGCCTCTCATGGTCGCTCGGTTAGCTGGTATCCCCTTCGGTGGCCAGTGACTCCCTCAGCGCGCAACTGACGGAGGCGTCCCTCTATCTCAGGAAGGTGTTCCTCACGTCACTCGTTACGGTTTGACATTACAACTAGAATGATAAAACGGTAGGTTATAGCGATAGGGTGAAAAGCAATTAAAATAAGACATAAAAAAACATGTCAGTGGACAGATGACATCACTTGTCTCTGTGAAATTTCGTGCACACTTGAGTCCACAGCTTCAAATCGATCACGTGTGCCGTGCGACTTTCACCGTTACCCTGTATGGTAAGGAACACTGGTGAAACGTATTCCTTGACCACATACAATCCCACATAGCGTGGTGATAGCTTGGCAACGAACTTACCAACAGCCTTTGAAAGCGGATAATGCTTCACCGAAACATATTCTCCTACGCGCTGCATCCACCTGCGGCGACGTAAATTATAAAATCGACTCTGTTCCTGACTGCTTCGTTCTAAATTCCTTCGTGCCATCTCCACTACTCCTGGGAGTGTACTTATTCTTTCCTTCAACGTCTTCCAGGGGGTGACTCGCCATGGTTCCTCTTCCTCCTCTTTATAAAGCGTGTTTAGCAACCTGAGTTCTCTCCCAAACGTTATATATGCTGCAGTGAAACTAGTAGCATCTGATGTGGCTGTATTTATTGCCAGATTAATTCCGGATATTTGTTCATCCCATCTTGTATAATGATCTTTACAGAATTAAAGTATAATCGTTTTCACCATGCGGTTTGTGCGTTCAGTAGGATTCTCATGTGGCGAGTATAGTACAGTAAGCCTAAGCTCTATTCCCACTCCTTCTTAATACTGCCAGAAACTTATACTGGTGTGTTGGATTCGATTATCGGTTACGATACGTTTGGGAACTCCAAATCGCCCTACCACTCGCTTCCGAAGGGCTCGAATCAGTCCTACGGCGGTAGTCTTTCGCATGGGGATCAGCTCAGTCCACTTCGTAAATTTATCAACAAACACCAACAACGTAGTGTTTCCCGACCCTGTACTCGCCAGCAGGCTTCCATTGTTGAACTTTGTACTCCAGACAGGTTCTAAATTTACGGACATATCTTGCAATGTCCCGATACCTCCCCGGCCAATAATAGCGCTGACAGATCCTGTACGCTGTCTTTCTAATGTCCATATGACCAGCGGTAGCATCATTGTTGTTCTCATTCAGTATCCTTGTTCTCAAATAGCTCGTCACGCATTGCTTCCAAGGCGTACTATCCTCTTCGGATATGTTTCTAGGGAAATGCCGGTACAGTCTTCCCCCATCGTGTATTCTGGGTTTCCGCTTGGATTTCGGATTTCCTTTACCTTTTTATCCAGCCAGTTCCACCTTCGTTCCTCCGGGTCCACCAACTCCACTTGCTTTGCCTCCTCGATGGGCTGTCGTGACAGCATGTCTGCAACCACATTTCTGGTACCCTTTCTATATTTCACGGAGTAGTCGTACTGCTGCAACTCCAATACCCATCGTGCTAAAATGATCCGTGATCACTACAAATTTATAGCCTTCCAAGTATTATCTCATTTTCCTTATTCCGTACAAGATCGCCAAACATTCCCCAAACATTCAGAATAATTCTTCTCAGCCGAATTTAATCGTCTACAGGCGTATGCAATGACCTTTTCGGTCCCATTAATTTTCTGTGTCAGGACAGTACCTAGGCCAATGTTGCTTGCATCTGTTTGTAAATAAAATAATTCGGAGAAATCCGGACAACTCAGAAGAGAATCAGTTAATCGGTGCTTTAACAATTCAAACGCCGTCTGTTGCTCTTCTGTCCACATCCAGTGTTTTCCTTTTCTTATTAATTTATTCAGTTGTTCGGCTATCGCGAATTCTGCAACAAAACGTCGGTACCATGACGCCATACCTAGATATCTCCTAACCTCCTCTACATTCGCCGGAGCTGGAATCGCATTTATCGCTGCCGTCTTTTCCGGTCTGTGTGCACCCCATGGTCACTGATAATATGGCCTAAGTATCGACTCCTATCCTTGGTGAATTAGCACTTCTCGGCATTGATACGCAGCTTCGAGAGACGGAGTCTTCAGAACACTTCCTTCAAGTTCACAAGATGCTCCTCAAGGGTTCTTCCATTGACTATGATATTGGCTAAATACTCTAAAGTAGATTGGAAAGTTGTTGGTGCTGAGTGAAAACCAAATGCCATAATCTTCCATTGAAACATGTGCCTTCCGGGCACGGCAAAAGCAGTATATTCTTTGCTTTTCTCCTCAAGCGGTATCTGCCAATATCCATCCCGTAAATCTAGGCTGCTTATGTAGCGAGCCTCACGGAGGCTATCCAATATCGCCTGTATATTTGGCAGCGGATATGCATCTGAGGTGGACCTCTGATTTAAATGTCGGAAGTACATGCATAGTCTCCATGTCCCATTTCTTTTCTTCGCTAAGGTAATCGGCGAACTGTAAGGACGTTCCGACGGTTCGATACGGACTTGCGCCAGCAATTTGTTCACTTCGGTATCAACCACGGCTTGCATAGCCGGATTTCGAGTCGCGTATCTCACGTTAAATGGTCGGTCGACGTTCAATACTATCTTATGTTGGGCTATATTCGTTGGCCCTAGCACGTCAGCAAATTTTTGTAGCTCAAGTTGTATAAAATTCTCTACAAATTCTTTCCCGTTGTTCCCTTGGTCCTTATCGATTCGTTCGATCTCCTCGGGAAATATTCTCCCTTCGAATACGTCACGTTTCGTTGGATTGCATGGTAGATCTTGGACTGCCGTTTCCTTCATTGCATGACACTGCGGAGTGTCAATCTGCAACAAAGTTGCACGTTATAGTTGTACCAAAAGCTTGCAAGAAATTATATCCCAAAATTACCTCTTCGGTAGCTTTCGTCATTATTGCCAGTTTCAGCAACGTCGTCGAATCTCCAAATTGTGTAGGGCAAAGAAAAGAGCTATCCGCGAATACTTTGGTCCCATCTGCCAATTGAATCTCTGCCAGGTGTGAGATTCGTCGGTAACGCCCTTGAATTTTCTTCGCGAACTCCTCTGTAATGAAACTACTTGCCGCGCCTGTGTCTACCGTGGCGGTAGTTGGTATTCCAGCTATAACTATCTTAGCTGTCAAACGACTCGTCCTGAACTGCAATCCTGTTCATACGTTGTCTTCTGATGGGTTGATATTTTGTGGTGGGGATGTTACTGGTGATATGAACTGTTGTTGGGGCCCACAGCTCCACTTGAACGGTGGGCTCCCCGACCGTTTCTCGATCTTCGCGGACCGTTGTTGTTGTTGGGCTGTGCTCCCTGCGCAGCTTGTCTTCGCTGACAGCATTCCTTGATTTTAACTTCGTGTTTTTCGCACATACTGCAGAAAATTGGCCTATTCGGACAATTCCGCTATAGATGTCCCCTCTGACCACACTTCCAGCACGATTGGCTTGATGCCCCTCTTTCCGGTGCTTCTCCCTGTTCCACCAATCGATGTTGCTCTCGTTGCACCGTTCGCCCTGCATGGCGAGGCTGCTCGCGTACCACTTCAAGCGTCTGATTTCCTGTCGGAATACTCTCCCAGTCATCCGCTATTTCTAGAAGTTCCCTCAAGTCTCGGAAGTCCTCCCTTCGGATGTATCGCAAGTATTCAGGTTGAGCGTTGGTATAAATCCTCTCCAACTTTTGAGAGTCTGTATAGCCCACGTGTCTCATCATCGTCTGTAGTGGCAGTGCATGGTCTTTAAATGTCTCTCTGGGTTTCTATACTCGCTTTCGGATTTCGTTTTCCAAGTTTTAGAAATACCGGGTCGGTAAGAAGAACTATAGGAAATCCCTCTTAAAGGCTGCCCACTCCGTCCATCGACAGTTGTTATGTTTAAACCAGACCAGTGGCTTTTCCTGTAACAGGATAACCATTGTGGGCGGTAATGCGTTTTTCTTTACCGCGTAAACCTCGGCCAAGTCCTCGACACGCTCAATAAATTGTACGGAGTCTCGTGCCCCTTTATAATTGAGTCCCCATTTCCGGACTATCTCAATCGCTGGTCTTCCTTCCGCTGTCGGCTGCAAGTACGGTGAAGCCGGACCGACCATTCCACGCGGCTAGTCTCGAGGTCCAGACTCACTCTGTATGATATTCAATAGCGGTGACCTTCCGGGCTGCCCCTTCGTCAAATTCACCGTCAGTCCGGCCTTCGGTTCGGCAATGCTCTCCGGATGTTGATCTGTAGATGTTTGTGTGTAACCCGCCAACGGTGGAGTCGTCGCTCGTGTGGCAACGATCGCAGAAGGGGGGAGTAATGCTTTGCTGGCCTCATGCTTCTCTTGGATCGAGAGTAATCGCGCCACGACTTTAGGCTTATGCTCCCCGCCTACGAAACGGCCCCAACACTTCCTTAGGTCATCCAAGGTTCATCCACTTTCTAGTTGGAACTCGTTAGAGTATTCCATCAATTCATCCTTGCGGAGCGCGTATGCCCTCGTAGTTCGGATCGTGTTCGACATTTTTCCTTTTTAAATTAAGATTCGTCTCTTATTTTTTTTTTTTTTTAAGTCAACAACAAGCTCATGTAAATTCGCGTAATCGTATTACTTCTTATGAAACTTTCTAGTCTACTCTCAGTTTGAACTGATATAATTACTTACTCTAATAATTCATACGTGACTCACCCTTTACCTTCGGACCGCTTGGCTTTATCTCGACAAGGATGTGTGAACTCCCGCAAAGTCTTCCTCTTGTGGAATCGAAGACCCTTCTCTAATCTTATTCAGGTTTCTTTATCCGTCAGCGTCGTTTAGATTATTATCGATAATCTCACTGCGTGTAATGTACGACGAAATTTAGGAAGTTAATTTAGTCTTTATTTTTTTTTCGATGTACTTATGATGGCTTACACAAATCTATTCTATAATATACGGCATTTACGTCCGTCGTTCTCATCAATTTCACCTTGAGTTTAATTTTAGGAACACAAGCCGTGTTTTATGATATCACAAATTGGCAACTCTCTCCAGAGAGAGAGGCACCAAAAAAAACTGGAATGTAAATTGTTCCAATTATACGGCGTACAGTTTCGAAGAAGTGTGGTTTGAGGAAAACAAATTTAAAAGTGTGTGGTACACAATAATAACTATCACTCGTAGGACTTGGTTACAGGTTCTTATGATATTATGAAAAGTTGCACAAGTTACGTCACTAATTATCATACTTTTTGGCTTCTGTTACACTTGACAAAATTTGCAGAGGTTTGCACGTCGTATCTCTTCCATAGGTATATTCGATCATATCGTTAACTAACCTAACTAACTGAAATCTTTTTTTTTTCCACCCGTGTCGTCATACAAGTTACAATTCTTTAATAATTATTTTTGATTTTGTCATATGCCCGGTAAACGTATAAGATTAACACACAGAATTTTTAACAATTATATATCGATATATATATATATCTGGACCGATATACTACTATAAATTTGGCGAATACAATGCAAATCTTCTGATTGATATTTTATCGCACTGTTTTACCCTTTTCCGCCGTTTTTTTTTTCCTATCCTCTTTTTTCTTTCTTATATATATATATATATATATATTTTGTTTTAATGCAGAGAAAACCATTAATTGTTCTTGAAATTACTTAACAATTTTCAAGTAACATTTGCGATTCTTAACACTTTCGAAAACATTTCGTTAAAAGAATTTAATTTAAATTCTTTGCACCGCACTTTTTGTTCTTTTTTTCTTTCAATGCACACATGCACATGAATTTTTCCCGGCGCTTTGCAAGAATATGCCCTTTTGCCGCTGCTTCTTTTGTTCTTTTTTTTTTTTGGTTGTTCGTACTTTCTATTATTGTTGGTTTTTTTTTGTCCTTTATGTTGTTTTTTTTTCACTATTTTTTCGGGTTTTTTTTAGTAACACATTTCGTCACCATTCTAATGATTATTGCCGTTATTGTCCTATATCAAACTCTTATGAAAATGTTTTATTGTGTGTGATTGTCACTCAGGCATATGCAAGTACGCGCATGTTTCGTGCATATAAGGAGACGTTACTCACATAAACACGGCTTCTCTTTCATGTTATTCACAGTTTGTGTGAATTTCGTTAGATATTCTTAATAAACTTTTTCCAGTAGTTTGTTCTTGTTCCTTTCTTTCCAATTTTAATTTTAGCTCTATCAAAAGAATGCTGCACTATCACACTGTCGATTTTTCTTTTTTTTTTGTCAATCTTAGATCATTACTTATTTTTCTCTATTTTTTTTTTCAGAATAGTATTAAAATTTTTTTTTCCAAAATAGTATTTAATTAGAATTTTTATTTTTTTTTCTTTAAATAATTTATTTTTCGGCATAAACTTTTCCATGTGTTGTCCATGAGCGGTCTCGCCTTACCCTTCACTTTAACACACGAACTCTGTACTTTGTTATTTTAAGAGCGTATTATATGGATCATTTTCTTCTTCCACGTACACTTTTCTGTATTGTCTGTGAACTGTTTTACTTTTACTTTAACACACGCACTCTGTACTTTATTATTTTAGAAGCGCATTATACTATTGTTGTATATGTCGAACTTTTCGACCATTTGCCTTTTTTCTTTTATCTTGACTTTTTTTTCTGCAAAACAAGAAATATATGGTAATTGTGCTTTGATTCCCTTTTTTTTTTAAATGTTTTATCTTTCTAAAGTCCTATTACTTTCTAATTGTCCCTGCTCGGGCGCCATGTGAGATATCAAATGAATTCCTATTTTATTTATAGCCTGGAATAGCTCGCAGGTTGTACCAGGCGTTCAGTGCGTCCTTTTCGGTACGCAATAAAAAAAAACACGTTCTTTAACTTTAGAACCTTTCATTCCTAATTCTTAACAAAATATCTGTCCTTTCGTTGGTAGTCAAATCTTCCTATTTCGGACACCGGCACATTGTCCCCCTTGTTGCCCTAGTTTTTCTGATTCCAACGGACAAAAGCAAACAAACCGCGACCAACCTTTTCGCTGTCCAGAACAAGAGAGAGAAAACCGAAACGGTCGCGTTCCACACTTGCTCTGTTTTCCTCGTCAGCTAGGTGGCGTTGCCACCTAGTTCTACTTCCACCAGGGTCACATTCTGACCCTACTGCCTATTGCAGTAACCGCACAGCAATTAGGGAGGGGAAGCGTGTGGACCAAAACGAGGGCACGACTGTGCTCCTTATAGTAGTAAGCAAAACACCCAAAAAGCAGGGTTGTGTTCAGCTTATATTATGATGTAGGTTCGCGCTTTGACCCATTTGGCCCGTTTTCTATACCGCATTCGATCTAAATGTCTCAATTTGTGCGACTGGCAGAATGGTTACCGCAAAGATAACGAATATAAGCTTACAGACTGATAGACAGAAAGACAAACCTGCCTAGGTAGTTTATTCAAATACTTTATATATATAATTTATTGGTCTCCGAAGCTTCATTTTTGATGTTATAAACGTTTTTGCAAAGAAATTGGTCGTTCAGATAGCAACCCTAAGGATAAATTCTCTGCTGTGCCAAAAAAATTAACAAAAGTCAAATTCTAAGGATTTACAAAACTTTTTCCATTTTGCAATCGTTGTACAAATTGATCTATTATATTGGTGATAAAAGTGATAAAGTTCTCGTGTGTAGCAATTTTCATCAAAGTCGGTGTGCCTGATTTACTGGTAACAATAAAAAACAGTAGTTTCCTAAGGGCAAGTGTTTCCCAATCTAAATTCATAAAGGGGTACAAAAATTACATTATGGCCCCTGGGCCACCAGACAATAACTGAAGCAGATTCCCTCTGTTGGGGGAACATACTACAGTGGAAAGAAAAAAAATAGTAAAAACGGATTTTCCAGTGTTACCGTTCATTGACCAAACTCCAGTTAATAAAAAATACATCATTATCTCCTCTACCGAACCTAACAAAAAAATATCGGAACTTAGTCCGTTCGGCATTAAGAAAGCACTAGACTGCATAACAAAAAACATTGATTCGATTTCAATTTTTCTAGATGGAAATTTACTTGTCGTCGCTGGTAATCCACGGGCTACTGAACACCTATTGAAAGCTAAACCTCTTGCAAATTTATGCATGGTTTCTTAAATTACACGAAAAGCTTAATTCTGTCAAAGGTGTAATTTATGCTCCATGCTTGAACAATGTGCCGGAAGAAGAGATAGTCCAGCAAATGAAAAGTAAAGGTGTAACTGAAATCTCTAAATTCACAAAACTTAGCATTGATGGACAAACTTGGTCCCTATGGGTAGACTAATTATCAATTTTGACTGTTATCGACTACCGCAGATTGTAGATGTTGTTTGGTACAAATGCAACGTTCAATTGTATGTTCCAAATCCCATGATATGTAAAGACTGCCAACGGCTCGGGCATACTTTAAAAAGATGTAAGATTAAACCGACTTGTCTTGGCTGTGGTCTACCTTCACATTCAGAAGCTTGTACTCGGACCTTTTTACCAATTGTAATAATCAACATTCGGCATTAGATAAACAATGTCCACGTTACCTACAAATGCGCGAAATATTAAAAATTAAAACTGAAAATTATTGCAGCATAGGGGAAGCACGACGTCGATACCGAGACTCCAATCCCGCTTTACAGACAACTAAGAAAAATATTTCCTATGCTACGATCACATCGCAAATTAAACATAATAAACCTGAAACATCAACTTCCGCAAAAGAAAACCTAATTCTTTTATCTGCGACAGCATTAAACAAGAAACGCCACCTATTGCCACTAGCAAAGCCAACTTTTCATCTGCGGCAGCATAGTATAAAAAAGAGAAAAGTGAAATTATCATTCACTAAAAACCCTGTTGATAAAGTCAACAATACAATAATCCTTCCACCTAATAAACCTATTACCTCTGGAATATTGCTTCACAACCCCAAACAACAACAAAGCACATGTTATAATGAAGCCAATTCTTTCATCAATCAAGCTACAATTTGAAAATATACAGATTCATCCGCTCAAAACGAACATCGCAATTGGGATTCTCCCATTGCTATGAAGAACAATTTACTAGCGCAAATTTACCTCATCGACCACGCAGACGGAGAAATCCACATGTCACCATAACAAGCACTCCACTTTCATGGCAACACAACTTAAAAAAAATTTCAAAATTTCAAAATTTGACAATGGAACATTAAAGGACTTATTAATAATTTTAAGGAACTCCGTATACTAATAAACGATTTTAGCCCCTCGTTTATATCTCTTCAAGAGACCCACTGTGGGAATTCTTCTAAGCCAATTCCACTCAAACCGTATATTGGATACTACTTGAATGCCGAACAAGATTCCTATTCAAAGCAAGGTGTTGGTGTTTTCATACAATCCAACATCCCTTAAAAACGCTTTAGCTTCAATTCAAATATACAGGCCATAGGGATACATATTACATTGAATACAAAATTTACGGTACTTTCACTTCATAACCCACCTTCGCCATCCTTTTCCCAGCAAGATCTTTATAATGTATTCGCGGACCTTATTCCTCCTCTGGTTATATGTGGCGACTTCAATAGATGGAATATCACCTCGGGATCGGCAAAAAACAACTGTTGTGGTGCTATTCTGAAAAATGCCGCCATTCAAAGTAACGTCTACATTTTAAATGATGGAAGACCAACACACTTTTCAAGTCATCACACTTTTTCGCACATTGATTTAACATGTTGCTCTCCATCACTTGTTTCTTCAGTTTCCTGGTCTATTTCCGATGGTCTACATAACAGTAACCACTTCCCAATCGTAACCAGTTTCACTATTTCCAATTCCTTGGTTAGTCCGGCGAAACCAGTTAAATTTCTTCAGGACAAAGTGGATTGGGTTAATTAATCAACTTGAATTCAACGGGAACTGCAGCCATGACACAGCCGTTACGACTACCGGACGGCTGCTCATCTCATTAAACTCCAATCCAACGGGATATGGAAAGAAGTAAGGCTTTCTTGGTGGAACAATACGCTTTCATTCTTGAGGAAACATAAAATGGTTCTATGACATAACTTTAAAAGATGTCCCGATGATAATCATTTGGTATTATACAAAAAAACTAACGCCAAATTTAGGAGGAATTAATTATTAGAACTATTACAGAAGGTGCAATAAATGTGTTTCTGAGTTTCTTTAAAATAAAGGATGTCTCAATAGAAAATGCATGCAAATGTATCTTTTGAGCAGATTACGAAGCTTGTACAGGTAAAGCTCGAGTTCCTTCAATGGACTGACCGACACGTCGATGCAAAGGAGACTTACTGTAGTTTCTTCAATTTTTGTTCACTCTTCGCATTGTTCACACACTAAATGCATCTTCTCAACCGAGAAATACGTGAACTTTCATCATTTTTGTAGAGCAATTCTTTTTGGGTAGTGTTCCAGGTTTTTATAATCGGAATAATCATAGCCGATAGCTGTGAAATTTCAGAGTTACCACTTGTATGAAAAATAAGATAAACAAAATTTAATCGTTGCATTCTTATTGGGACACCCTTTGAAAAAATTCCTGGTTAACGGGCTGGAAGATTTTCGTATTTTTCCTTCCGATCATCTTACAAATGTATTGAGCATTTCCTTCGTTTCTTCTAGATACGGGCTCGAAAGTAAGTTGATCGTTTAGGCCGCCAGGCACTTACTTTTATAAAAATAAAACTGAAATTTCAGTGATGTGACATATAAGCTAATCACTCGTGTTAAAGTCTTGTTTCAAAGAAAATAATTTTTTGTTTAACTTTATTTTTTCTGAACCATATTCTTATAATTCTTAACTTTATTTGCTGACTGATGTACGACAAACAAGCAGTAGTCTAACAATTTCAGCTTTAATTATATCCGTATTCTATTTTAAGATACGTTTAGTATCAGAAATAGAAAACGGTATTGCTGCACTGTAGCAGCCGGATTCTTTAAGATGCGGATGCTTGGATTTATTTGTGTTGATGAACGACGCAAGCGTCGTCCGTCTTATCTGTATCGAGGAATTGTATTATTTATACTATTTAAATGAATTGATAAATGAATCAATACCTTCTGTTTTAGTTGCAATTGACATAATATTTATATATCCCCACGATTCTTTATGGTATATTTCATATTTTCAAGGTGTATGGTTATCTATTAGGATAAGCGATAGAATAAATCTCATGCTAGATATTGGTACTTGTTAAGGTTAGTTTAAGGCGTACATAATGCTGCTTTCTGCTTTTTTGTATTACAGTTACTAAATTTATTAAATATTTATTGATCTTACCGACTTTATTAAAAGCGTTAAAATTGACAATTATGTATATATAAAAATATATGCACATTTAAAAACATATACGTTTTTCACTACTTTTGTGCCATTTAATGCAGTCCCTTAAGCAATTATTCGTAAGCTCTAATATAAATTATCAATAAATATCTAATCATTTCAATTTGCAAATTGCGATAGCGTACATGCAAAAAGTAACAAATAGAACTCTTCGCCTGCTAAATTACGGTCCCAAAAGACATTTGCAAAACTGCAAAAATGCCTGAGTTTTTTTGTTTCGTCCCCCGGGAGCTTGAAACTTCAATGCTGCATTTCTTTACCTAAACTGCGCTTATATCTAAAGTTAAGAACAAATTTTATTCATTTTTAGAGCCCGCGCTTTTAAACATAACACGGTGTCTAAGCGGTACTCCAAAAGACGTATATGCGGTGACATAGTAATTGATGAGTGGATCCATGCATATGAGCCGGAAAATAAGCAGCAATCGCTTGAAGATGAAACAAATCCAACAAAAGTTGTTCGCGCTGAGAGAACTTTGAAGCAAATGGTCGTCTGATTTTTTCGGAAAAACTAGTCGTATAGCAACAGTGTGTTTAGAGGACCGTAGGCTGGCCAACTTTGGATGGAAAACAATCATCTGTTTACCGGAAGTCTTCAGTGAATCAAAGAATCAGAAAAGCGTTCGGATCATTATTCATCAAGGCAATGCGAAGTCTGACGGAATTCTTCTAACAATCGACTATTTAAATACTCAAAAAATTTATTATAATCAATGGGTCGTACCGTTCTTAACTGGTACGCAATGACTTGTTTTCGTTTGCGAACATAAAGAATAAATTACGTGAACAATGATTTTCGTAGGCAGAAGAAGTTGTTGACGCGTTCAAAAACCACATTTTTAATGGAAAAATATTATTACAAATTATTCGAATGTATGCAAAAGCGTATCGACAATAAAGATCGTTTTTTTTTTTGGCAAACAATAATACGATTCTTTATGACAAACTATTGTTTTTCATTATTAAGCTGGAAACGTAAATAATGTCCCACGTTTGCATGTTTCTCTTCATATGCTTTATATATCGTTTTTCTTTTTACGTTTTCTGAAGAAGAAAAGTACATTATTCTAAATAAATAATCGAGAAAGAATATGAGGTACATTTATCAAGATCGTCTACTGACTCTACCTTCCGCCAACTTCTTGTTACAATTCTCAAATGGGTGAAATTGAGATCATTGAGGCGATTTGTTCGGCCTTTTTCTAACATTTGAGACACTTTTAAATTCTTAATTTCTCTAAAATGTTTACTATGTTTTTATTAATAATGTTATTCTCTGTATATATAAAAGAATTCGTAAAAAATTTCGCGAAAAGCGATATAGAATTCACAAAACATTTCTAAATTCGCTTCACTTTCTCCAAAGTAATGGGTAGTGACTACATAGGAACAATTTTACTAACCTAGCTTATTTCGGCTGAATTTAGTTTACGTATGTTACTGCATTCACTTTCATTGATGACTATCGCCACTTTTTTCGTTACGTATGCACATGATCTGTGAAATACATTCTCTCATTTTTGCCAAATCCGGCGACTGCTAAACTGCGTCAATATTGAATATAAACCAAGATCTCTTTTAGAGATAGATGTGTTTCGGTAAAACCAAACAGCTGTAAAAAAACACATAAACAAACCTATGCATATTGTTCGTTTGCCCTAGCTGCGAAATTCATGATGATTTTGTTATGTTAGAAAAAATATTACTTCTATTCCACCTGTTATTTTAATGGATTAACTTTTTATTTATTTATATATATATAGCAGTATATGCGTGTGCGTGTATATATTATATCCGTACATATATATCTAATATCCCACTTAGTATTTTCATTTGTATAGCTGAGCTCTATTTGACAACGATCTCTAAATATATTTACGTTTGGATTAGGCCTAAGAAATGTATGCATATGTTTACAGAATGTCTTTGGAAACAAATTATATTATTTTATCCTTTAAGTGCGTATATGAAACATATTATTGACAGCAGCGCTTAGTAACATATTGTATACAAAAGCACAGGTTGCATGTGAAATTGAGAGTATATCCTTTTTAGCTATATCCGATATGTTCATATGCCGGCATGTGATGCACATATACGCTCGTATTTCCTATTAAGACTACTTATTTGTTTTTGGCTTCTTTTGACTATTTATTTCTTTTGGCTCCATCATTGACTATTCTACTATGTGGGTGACTGAAGTAATTGACGATTTTACTTCTGGCAGTGTTATACATAGAATTAAAAATCAGCCTACACACTTGTACGAAATTTAATCTAAATGAAAAAAAAATCAAATCTTTGTGAATGTTGACTTCGGTCACTATACGTACAAATAAAAGCAAACAAATGAAGTTTGGCCACGATTACCCGCCAGGTTTAGAATCACATACACTAAAGAAAAAATATGAACTTGTAAGAAGTTATTTAGATTTGTAGTAGCATTTTGTTTTCCATTTCAATTTGCAGGAATAGTTAGCTTAGCTTATGGTTTTGTGCTCACAGCAAGTATTTAAAGTTGTGCGGTGCGTAGATGTTTTAGTTTTTCGTTTTTAGTACTTATTGTGTTAGTGTGACTTATTCCCTGAGACATTTTGATTCTCCACCAGTATCGAAAATTTTTCAAATGTTAATTAATTTATACTAATAAAATATAATTTTTTATAAACTATGCTGTTTCACTTCAGCCGACACTAAAAGACTTCTAAAAGCTTTTATATTTACCTTTATTTGATAATGGTTTCCTGTTTACATTTTCAAAATTCTCACCATGAGTAAATCAATCGAAATTTCAGGCGCAATATTCCTTTTTAGCACCAAACCAAGTTAAGTCTTTTAATATAGAGTTAAAGAATAATCGAAGTCGATAGTTGATGGTAAGGATAGGTTTGCAGCTTCGTTTTTCGTAACGAAACTATAGACCAGATTTATATATCTAGTCTTTAGTCTGTTCTTGTTTAGTTTTTAAATATATTTAAATATTATTCTCAACAAAATTGTCTGTCAATTTTTGCTTACGATTACTACACTTACACTTATTGCTTATATATAGTGACGGCTGGTAAGGTATTAAAATTACTTATTGGACTTTATCACTTATGTGAAATTTTGTATAAAATTTAGCAAAAAAAAATAAATTTTGCTCCCTTCTTCCTGCTCCTTTCATTCAGAATGAATGAGGGCAGCGAGAACGATTGTGAATATCTTAATAGGCGATGATCTCTTGAGATTATTGTTAAAGATGATAACCGCATCGCAAGCACTTGATTTGTACACTACTAGATAGGTACAGGACGGTTATTTAATGACAGCTAGGTAAAACATCTAGTTTTTACCAACCGATAAATTGATTACAATATATAACGAAACATGTTGTTTGATATGCGATAAAATGAAGTGATAAAAATAATCTTAATTACCTGATATCATAAATGGGGTTGAAAGAGCATTTTCATCACCGCCTTAGGTTATATTAAATTGATGTGAAAGAATTTTTTTCAAAACAGATTGGATCATGGGATACAATACACTTGATACACTATACAATATACTATATACAGCTTAAAGTCAAAATCCTTCTAGTTTTCGGTAAATGGAAGTAGAATGTGTTAAATTATTTCCAGTGGACA
Organism: Glossina brevipalpis; assembly: GCA_000671755.1. Lineage (NCBI taxonomy): Eukaryota > Metazoa > Arthropoda > Insecta > Diptera > Glossinidae > Glossina > Glossina brevipalpis. The sequence continues at coordinate 11,811 of KK351259.1, read as the reverse complement.
ATCTGAATGCAAAATACTTACTGCTAAACAAAGTCGGTAAATTGTAGTACTTAGACTAGGAAGGGACTATTGTGATTCCGGCTATTTTATGTCTAAAGAATCTAGGTTGGCAGTGAGCGGATATTAAGAAGTAGTTCAAATAAAATTTAAAGTAGATTTGCACTAACAAAAGAGAGCACAAAAAAAACGACTTAAAGTATGCTTGCAGAAAACTAAATAAATTGATTTTAAATTTAAATTCAAACAGGCAATATTGAATGTTAAAAGAAATGTTGTGCTTACTTTAAATACAGCTCAGATAAAAGTTGAATAAAAATTTTAAACTCAAAAATTGTACGTAAAGTTAATTTAAAGTTAAACAAACTCTAAACTGAAAATAAAATCTGAGCCTTAATTTAAATTAAATACTGACCAACAGTTACTGGAATCGGACTGAAGCAAATTTTTGTTTTCAACCTATCGCTACCTTACAAAATGATAAGTTGTCTTTAAAAAAATGGAGATTTAGGTAGTTCTTCATCAGTAACCTTCAATCTAAGATTTGAATTCCCGTATTTCTTACATTTATGTTGTGGTCCTTGCTTATAATGGGTTGGTAACTAAATAACTGGCGTTTTCACTTATAGGTGTTTCTAACTCCCATTTTTATGGTATCCGCAAATGTTATATATGTCAGCTGTCATTCTTAGCTAGCTTCACAAATTCATTGCCTGCACATTTTCTTAAAGTTTTTCTTTTTAACTCAACATTAATATGGAGTGCAAGCGCGAACTTTTCCGCCATATTTTGCTCTATTATTTTCGTAAAGGAAAGAACGCAGTGCAAGCCGTCGAAAAGCTACGTGTATGATGACCAAGCCCTTAAAGAAAGGTCATACCGAAAATGGTTTGAAAAATTCCGTTTCGTTTTCTCTTAAAAATGACCAACGTCCAGGTCGACCAGTTGAGCTTAATCAATATGAAATCAAAACCATCATCAAAGCGGATCGTCATGTAACTACACGGAAGATTGCAGAGTAGTTAAATATTTCGCATATAGCCATTGAGAAGCATTTAAAACGTGTCGGTCTCAGAGTAGGGTATTTAAAGAGTTGTTGCAAAAAAAGACTTAACAGTTTTGCGAACAAAGAGACTCCTAACAACACTTCAAAGTGAACCTTTTGTCTGATAACAAATATTGTTTGCATGAAAATCGTAGATTACCATAAAAAGTATAGTGAGTATATTACCAAAATATTTGGCAATTGACAAAAGCAGTTAAATCATTATAACGCAGTGAGGATGGATGGCATGCGAGCATATAAAGAATGCAGAAGACGAAAAGTATTCCGCAACACAATAGATATGAAGTGTGGGATACAATATCAAAAAACGCGAAGATTGATATAGAACAATGAGAACAAACAAACAAAAATATTTAGTATACAGTCATCAAACATTTAAATGCTTGACAAACCCTCAAATTTGCGTAAGCAATTGATAAATACTCGCAAGTTGATAAGAACAGAGGAGAAAGTTACAGCTTTCTTATATTTGCGATCAAACCAGTTTAAAAATTAATTGTCTAAAATTGAATTTAGAGTGTATTTTTCAAGTTTTAATATTCCCTATTTTAAGTCATGCAATTTTCAAATTTCAAAATATATGTGATAGATAGTTTGATGGGCAGACCGACATTCAAATCGGTTAAGGATTTTATTCTTGTTTAGATGTACATTCATACGTGCCCTTAATGTGAAACATTCTTCAACTTTTGAACTCTTTTGTAACAGTTAGAATAACGTATTGTTACGAAAATCACAAACTAATAAAACAACTACAACAATTTGATGGGGAGGAAATTTCTTTTGAATGTGATACTTACCGCGGTTATAAAAAGACATTTTTGCAGCTGTCAATATAAGCAAAGATTAACAAAGAATTTCCGCGAAACCTGACATGGATGGCATTAGTGAAACTACGTATTCGCAGGTATCGCAGAAAGAGACGCAAAATTTGTGTTTTTCGTGGGGTTTATAAGCAAATAATTTTGCCTAAAACAGTCAGTTGATTAAAAATATTAGACAAGTAACTAAGTGTTGAAGAAAATAAGTCTTTGTAATAAATTGTAAAATAATTGAGATTATAAATACGTCTTAATAAATAAAGGAAATTGTAAATAACCAAAATCTAAGCTTTTTGCGATCTAGCGATACGAACCGTGTCATAAAGGAAACGTACGAAAGGCATTTTCGTAACAGTATTTTTGCTACTTTGTTATTAACCTGTTTACATCAGGTTGCGTTTTTGAAAAATTTCTCTTCATAAAATGACGTATTTTCAAACAAAAAAAATGTAATTTAATAAAGAGCGATTTGGGCTACCGAAACAAACCACAGGAAATTTACACATAATTGTTAACTGTGTTTAAATGAAAACAGATAATTTTCTAAAAATAAGTTTAATTGTAGTTAATTTACCTTGAAATTGAAAAAATTAAATAACAAAGAACGTAAAAAGCAAGACGATAACATAAAAATGTTAAATAATTCAAAATACGTTTATCTTGGAACGAATCTTAGAGACCTACTACATACTACGCATATTACATTTGGAACCAGTAAGAGATGAGCGTCAATTATTTTCTGTGGAAAATTAAAAATTGAAAAAATAATAAAAATTAAATTTCACTAACTCATAAAACTATTTTCTATATATAAATATTAATAAAATAAATATTATTGATTTCTGTGATAAAAGTGCGAAACTCCTGCTGTTGGAATCTGCAGTTTTCATCGTCTATCAACTTCTGTGACAAAACACAAAAGCAAGAAACCGTATTACACGCTTTTGCTTTTGTCCGAATTGTCAACATACCAAATCCTGCCACAGATTTTGAAAATCTTTAGGTAGGCTGATTTCTTATATTTTGCAAAAGAAAGAGCACAAAGTTAAGGGGCAGTGACTAAGAAAAGTATGCCTAAACAAGTAAAAGAAAACATGATTTAAAATCTAGAGAAATTCAATTAATTTGCTACTAAAAACATGGATCTTAGTAACACGCGAAAGAGGTGTAAGATATGTATATAGATTCGGAGAATAAAGATCAAGCCGACTCTGTGGAGATAATCAACAAATAGATGGAAACTTATATGATAATGACGATAAAAGTGACTTCTTTGTTGAATGTTGTACTGATAAAAATAGTCAAATGGCAAATATAAACACAGAACCTGTGTATTTTGAGGTTTTAAAAAAGTTCAAACTTGATGGACTTAAGCTCCTTAAGACTATCAGCAACGGCAAGGCTAAATTGCTTTTTAATTCCTCTAAAAACGCTGACAAGTTCATTTTAAACAACAACTTTTCTGCTATCAATTTAAAATCGTACATTCTCAAAGCTTTTACAGAACATTTGGCGTCATACGCAAAATGCCAAGTTCTGCAGAGCTTCACAATCCAGAAGTCTCATATGTGGTGAGTCTCCAGCTTGTGACAAGGAGCATCCTGGCAGCAAATGCCTTTCATTTGGTTCTAATTCCCACTATATTTTATTGAAAGTCTGTCCGACTCGGCAAAAAGAGTTTCAAGTAAATGAGATTATTGCAATTGAAAATTTGTCGTTCAGAGAATATCGAGAACAATATTCTCAAAATTATTATGAATCCCCCAGTTATACTGATTATGATGGTCAGTTTCCCTCTGTCCCTAAAGCTGCGCCATCCGAGAGTGCAAGACATCTTGTGACGAATAGAATTTTTGTCAATATTTCCTCTTCGGAAATATTGATTCCTCTTCGGAAATATTTAATCCCCTTTCCCTTAGTCCGCTCGCCGGTCCTAGTCTTTTTTATAAAATTAACCCGAAATCCCTATCCGCAAAATAATAGTCACCGCTTCTTCCATTTACATTAAATTCATTGTGCTTTATATAAATCAAATCGTCCCCCAGTCTCAGTAAAATAGGTTCATTCCCCCACGAACAAGACTGGCCCCTCAGAGCCCGCAGATATACGGATGATTTTTGGACAAAACTATAACCTGCGACTGTTCATGTCGCCGGACAGTAACCAAAACGGGAAGAGGATCCGTTCACCATCCCCCATTTTGGTTTCTGTCAGTAGTTGGCGTTGCCAACTGTTTTCGCTCTTTAACAGAGTCGCACTTCACCAAAGTTTTATGCTTATACTGCGAGTTTCTGCAGAAGGCAATTCGTGCAATTCCTTTCTATATAAGGCCAAGAAACTTAGGGAGGGAGAGTGTGTGGACCAAAACAAGGGCGCGACTTTCGTCTTTACAATGTTAATGAAGAAGTAAACAAAATTCTGACAAAAAAACGGTTTAGCCGTGTTGTAAAATCGGCATCAAAAATTCCACATCCCAATATTCCCACCGCTCAGCCAAGTCGGCCTTCTAAACCTCCGCTTCAACCCAACAACTACTATATATCGTTCGCCTGAGTATGAGAAATTGCTTTCTCAAATCTTTCATTCGGTCTTGTCTGGTAAATCATCTAATCAATTAGAACCATTTCTAGAAAACCTTATCTTCTTTGGTACATCCCTACTGTCTCCACCGAAATGATTTCTTTTCTTCAATATAATATGCAAATTCTTAGACGCAATTTTGATTCGCTGGATTTCTTTTCAAATTCAAAGCGAATCGACTTTCGTGCTCTTAACGAAATTTTCCTACCGAGCGACGCCTGTTTTCACCTCAAAATATCTAATTATGCTGTCGCAAGCAAGTGTCGCGATGATGGATACGATGGTGCCTCATCATCTGGAAGAACATAGAATTTTAAAGAATTCTTTATCCCACAGTTGCTGACATTGTCATTGTAAAAACGACCAATTTAGGTCCAAATACTGGTATAACTTTCCGCTAACTCCCTCCAAGCATTGACATTCAGACCTTCCGTGATGTGATGAGAGGTCTCTGTTATTTTCTTGATACCTTTACTAATGCCATGCTTGCCGGCTAGGCATTGTAGTTTGGAGATTGTTTGTATTCTAACAAAGGGAATGCGCTTGTCAGAATTATTACTTCTAGCAGCTTCAAATCCATGAATGACTTGTCCCCAACGCTTCATTCGCCACTCAATGACCCTTCTTCGTGCAGTATTCTCGACCTCGCCTTCACCAATTCAGCCTAGTTCTCCTTTAAGTGATGGATCGATGATAGTTACCTCGGTAATAGTCACCATTCGCCAAAAAATTTGATGTGAATAATAAATCAATTCAGAGTAGTCTTGCCACAGTTGCCCTCACGTCGAATATTTCTGAAATTCAACAAGTTTTCATGATGAATTTTCTGCGGCATGTACGAATTTTAACAACTTGAACTTTTTCGCTCCTAAACCGTGGTGGAATCACTCTCTGGTGGCTCTATTTCGTAGACTTAAGGCTCCGAAAAAGAAGCTACGTAAATATGCGTCACCTGCTCATTTCGTTGAATATTCTGATATTCAGAAGGAGTGGAGGCTTGCTGTGAGGAAAGCAAAACGTAAATACCGGGCCCATACTATTCAAGATCTGAGTCGCAACGGCAATATAAGACCTTTTTGGAATTATATTAATGGTCACCGACTTACAAAACGAAATGCCGTTAGTTAATGCATTTGATTGGAATGATGATGACATTAAAAAATATCTTGATTTGCTTAAAAGTCAAATTGCCGTTGAAAAGCAGGTATAGTCCTTCCTTCCATGCTCACAAACATACCAGCTTTTTTCTTATGCCTTTCAGTTAAAAAAGAAGCATTCTGCTGCTGGCATCAAGTACGATATGATTTCTGCACTGTCGATTAACAGGCAAATGACCTTACCATTCTCAAACCCGGCAAAGATCATAATGATCTTACAAACTTCAGACGGATTTCTCTTATCTCCGTTCTTCCTAAAATCACTAACTTGAGGGTCAAAGAAAGACTAGTTGCCAACAATGTTCTCCATCTGCGTTCTGTTGCTTATCAAAAGCTCAAGTCTGCTAATATGCGCATTAATGAGCTTACCATTCTTATAAAAAGTGAAAAAGTTTCTGATAAAACGGTGGCCTTACTAGCCGTTGACATCAGCAAAGCATATGACTGTGTCAATCCTAAAACTTTAGAAACGATCTTTATGAAATTCAACAACCCTCTCCACCTGAGATTTTGAATGTTGAATTTTCTATCGAAGCGACTTCTCGTTGTGGGGCAAAACTTTGTAGCGGTTCATGGTGGTCTACCACAATGCAGTTGCCTGAGCCACATTCTTTTCAATTTGTACATTGCGGATTCACACCAACTTCAGGATTGTAACTCACACATTTTTCGATATGCTGATGACTTTCTGATAGTCTCGGTGCGCATGTCTTTCAATGAGTTAATAGATAATCTCCCTTCTAAAGCTAATCTTTTTTATAGGAGACGTGAAAAACTGAATTTTTCCTTTAATCCTAGCAAAACCAATGCAACATTATGCCAAAGATTCCAATAAAATCATCAATTTTACAATGAATGGTATAACACTAAATCAGAAAACGACCGTCAAATTTCCATTTCTATTACGATAATGCACTTAAACGTTATCAGTGCGGTTCTAACGTTATCAATCTCCTTACCAGCGAACATGTCTATCTCCTAATAAAGCACTTAATGTATACAAGTCGTTAATCTGAACTAAAATAGAATTTGCACACTCCAATACATGCCACTTGCCAGAATACTCAATAAAGAAAATTCAGATCTTTGAATTAAGCATCTAAGAGGATGCACTGGTCTCAATCCATCGACACCGGTTCACATTCCGCGAGTCATTGCAAGTAACCTGCCAGTGGCTGAGGGAGTCCTTTTTGCCTACTGCGAAAGAGTTGGTGAAGCTGATTGTCATCAGACCTCCGCTTTTCACGAAGGTTGTGATTCTAGGCTAGGTGATCACGTGCCGCTATACCTTCTGTTATAGAAGATTTCTTCATATCTTTGAGAACAAAAATTCATTTCTGGGACTTTGATTCCAACAACTTTCTTGCTGATCTCAACATATTATCCTAAAATACCTCTGCTATCAGAAGCTTGAATACTATCCCAATAATTGTTTTGAAATATATGCCCCTGATGGCTCTGTAGGTAATAATATATCTAGCTATTCGGTGGTGAGGTATCGTCAGGACGCTCTCTGCCAGGCCAGAATCTTAGAAGAGCTATCCTCAACTTTCATTAAACTCCTTGCTATAAAACATGCTGTCTCCCTTGCAACAGCCAATGGAGACAAAAAATTTTTGATTTTCTCTGACAGCAAATCTGCGTTTCTACTCATTGACAAGAAAGATCTTTTTGATGGTCATGTCTATGATATACTTGATATGCTTAATAATACAGCTGTTGAAGCTTGTCACTTTGTATGGATACCCGGTCATTGTGGTTTCCATATAAATGAGAAAGCTGACCATTATGCAAGAGAGGCTCAAGTGGACGGTGACTTTCAAACTGTCAAATATCCTCCGCAAGAGGCTTTACGCATCATACGTAATACCTTACTAAGAGAGAGAAACGCTGAATTTCAAAATATTGTACAGAGCGAACCAGATCGACTCTTCTATGAACTCCATCCGTCTGTTTCCTTCAAACCATTTCCCAATTCCTCTTTCTCAACCTGGGAATTTAAGTTTCTCAACAGACTAATCACCAATCACACATTTGACAAACTCTATCTTAAGCAGTTGAATCGGCCGAGCACCTCATTTCTAGATGCAAAAATTTTCATGTCTTAAGGCAATCTTGTGGCACTTTTGCTAGGACTAATTCCCTTTCAATACCAAGTCGAGACGAAGTTACTATAAGGTTTCGATATAAAAAGCTAGTCGTTATACAATAAAATGTACTTTTAAGGCTTACCCAATGTTTTAAATTGAGAAAGAAATCTTTTAAGTTTTTGATCAAAAAAATAGATTTCCCTCCATTTTTCTCTTGTGTGCAACTTTACTTCATTTAGGAAGCGGCTGTTTCCTGTATATGAATGAAAACGATTTTCTAATTTGGTTCTCTAAGAGCGCAGCACGTGGAATTTTAAGTAGAATAGTTGGCCAAATTGAAGAGCAAATATGTGACTGCATCATACAGTTCAAAAGTGGAATCTTGGAGTGTAAGGAGGTAAACAAGCAATGTTTTCAATAAGCCTTTGTACAGAGTTTCCAAATTCAAATAGTAAGATGGTAAATGGATGGAACGAACTTTAACATGTAAAGACTGGAAAACGGGCATATAATCGAGAAGGCTTTCATACTCTAAACTCTCAATGTGGTAAATATTCCGATAAATTATTACCCGACATACACAAATATGAGCTAACCATTTGTTTTTAAATTTATGACCACAAGTGCCGGAATGTTATCGTCAATATAAAACTTGGTACAGCAGCTTGTGATCCGTTCATGTGAAAAAATATTTCCGGACATGGGCGTTTAAAATTAAGGCAAATCGTAGTGTGTTATTATATATTAGAAAAATTTCGGGCGAAAGACGGCAGAATTATTTTCGTGATATTTGTATAGAATATTCAAGGTTACAAATCCACATATTATTTACTTATGATTCTTCCGCTGAGATTGCTTCGAGTTATTGGTAATACGAATGAAAAAAAGGGTTAAAATTTAAATTTATATTACAATTATCTTATTTATTCATTTTATATTATTGTTATTTCGTGTATCTTTGGAGACGTGGTGCCTCACACACTATGGAAATGTTCCCGGATCAACCGAACTGCTGTTCTGTAGGGTACGCTCTAAAGGTCGTCTGATTGTAGAACGGAGAGATATCTATGGTTGGTTTTACATGAGCAACTGCTGAATGCGTGAATCAATTGAATTTTCCTACTTTGCGCGCCACTTGTAACGGTAATCGACGGTCACAACGCTGATTACCGTCTTTTCTTGATTTACTTGTATAATATACTGTGTATTCCGTCAATCGGCTATTATACTACACTGTCGTTTTATATTTGCGATAGATATGTGATTTTATCTTTGTATTCTCTCTATGTATATATGCAATATATATTTAACTCGCTCTTTACTTCTAACTCGGATGTTTAGGTTCTTTTTTAACTTCGTTCGTTTTATTATTTTTAGACAATTTATGCTACTGTTCTTTTGGAAACTTTCTTGGTATATTTTCTCTTCAAATGCACGCTCGTAACTGTTTTTTTTTTATTTATATTAGCCGCTATATTACAGCCTCATATACAAACACTTCAATCAAAAAAAAAAAGAAAATTTATTTATATTATTTATTAAATTTCATAAATTTCATTTATTTATTAAATTTCATAAATTTCATTTATATGTTAAATTTCATCAATTTAATTTATTTATTAAATTTCATTTATTTCATTTATTAACAACTGCGTATCAATTCCTCGAACTTTTCCCACGCTTTGCTAAACAACAACACCCAAAAAAACTCATGTACTTTGTTTTATTTTTAATTTTAAATAACTACGTTTTCTCGACCTCTCTCCAACTCTGTTCACCGCGTATTAACTCACGTCAGTCTCGCCAGACAAAAACACAGCTTACTCACCCAAAAATGGAACCCGCGTCACACCGTTATACCTATATTTTGTTTTTCTCTTATCCTAAAGAGAATTTGCTTGTCAAACAAAGCATGATCAACGGTTCTCAATGTTAATTCTTCATGCAATTGATTTAACATAATAAGTATATGTTAGAGATACAAACAAAAATATGTCTTAGGTAACAATACGTAACCATATTAGAAATGAGAACTATAAAATGAGTGCAAGTAAGACAAAAAAAATAATAATAATAATAAATAAATGTAGATGGTAGATTGCTAGTAACGAGGCGAATGCTTCGTTACAATTTCCAGATAGAACAGTGTGGTCCAAAGTTTCACTCTGGTCACAGAATGTTCCTCTCACCGCGGTACCGATTTGGCAAAACGGCATTAGCCAAATTTGCATAAATTCAAACAAACAACTTTGTGATCTTTTCTCTAAGTAAGTACAAAAGTAAGAGGCACCACTGCAAGTTTTTCAAAAAAGGTTCTCTATATTTATAAAACCGTTTGTAATTTCTAGCACAGATGCCTCACGAGAATGGCTCCAGTCGTGCCATTCTTTAATATTTTTCAAAATATTTTTTTTCAAATAAAATTTTTTTTTTATTCGCTTAACCAACTCATTGTACCATTTAGGATATTCTTGAATAAATTCATTACTCGTAAACAACTTTTTGCCTGAAATTTTGGGTTTTTCCGTCAGCGCTACAAAAGTAAGAGATCCCATTCCAAATGTTTAAAAAAAAATCTCTGTATTTGTAAAACCATCCATAACTCACGGCTACAAGCAATTTCTAATATAGATGCCTCGCGAGAGAGGCTCCAGTTGTGCCTTTCCTTAATATTTAAAAACATTTGTTTTACTAATTTTAAGGTGCAATTTTTCCGAAATAAAATTTTTTTTATTCGCATAAGAAACTCTTTTTATCTTTTAAGATATACTTGAATAAATTCATTACTCGTAAATAAGTTTCTCCGTTATAATGGAAATAGAATTTAGTATGATGGTAATAAAAGTTTATGGTCGATTGTCTTAAGACGTCTCAACAGCTGCTATACTGCTCTTCGATCCCAGCCAAGACGTACGCTACAATATCCAAGATATGGTCGGCAAAACTTTTTTAAAACAACTAGATTTTATTTTAAAATTGGCCTACTTATATACTAAATTCCTTAGGCTAAAATTACAAAATTTATAATATAAACAATTAATAATTAAAAGGGCGCCTAGCGAAATTTGAGAAATGCAAATGCTGTATATTCTTAATTGTGTTGTCTGCATTTGTGTTTTGCACCCTATGCTATGCATACATAATATTGCATGCATGCTATGCTATGCTTTCGAATTTGAAACATCAATAATTTTCTGAAGTATATTTATATATAATATGTATTTTGTTATATGTATAATTCTATTTTGCAAGATAACTCTTTGTTGTGTCTTTTTGAAAATTTTTCGTACTCCTAAGTGTCCTGCATAATTATTCATATTCTTTACTAATCTATAGCTTCTTTTTTTCGTTATGTATTCTTTGGCGTTCAATACATAATATTATGTAGATGCGGCTGTTTTTTTTTCCTTGAATTTTCCTTTGAATTCATTTATAGATGTATATTCAAATAGCTCATCATTTATATTGTTTGCATATTCTTTATCTAATCTAATTTATTAAGTTAGGATATCAACTTTTCTACAAACTTAGCACTATACTTGGGATATTCGTTGCATCTTATACATGTGTAATCATTATTATTTTCAGTTAATATATTCTTAGCACTGCTTTCAATTTTAAATTTTAATTTCCTTGCGTTTTTTATGTCAATTATTGACGTAGCTTCTCTTATTTTCGTTTCATTGTTGTTTTTGACATTTATACTTTTTGTTATTACTAAAGTTTTAATTATTTTTTGTTCATCTTCTTTCCTTGCTGTTGGTATCATTTCTTTTAATAGTTTATCTCTGTTCTGGGAAGGGCATCTGCATTTGTATTGCTAGAAACTTTTTTGTACAAAATATTAAAGTCATAATCCTTTCTTATCGTTGCTAATTTTGATGTAGAAATTTTATGAAAAAATATTGCGCTTAATGGTCTATGCTCAGTCACAACAGTGAATCTTTTTCCAAATAAATACGGTCTAAAACAATTTATGCCAAACGGTATGGTTACTAATCACATTTGCTAGTGTCACAAATTGCAAACAGCGAAGAGATCGACCGATACAGTATTATTGAGAGGCAAGGTTAATGAAATTATAAAATCGTTTGAGATTT